>BSSO01004129.1:0-15089 GCA_030267885.1 Mesembryanthemum crystallinum
AAAGAGTGCTTTTCTAGAAAAATTGTTGTTTCTTTGTTTCTTTTTGGGGAGGGGTGGGGGTGGGGACTGGGGAGGGAATAGAAATTTCAGCCCCATGTGGATTTTCAACTTAAAATCTAGAAGTAAAGCAGGTGAGGGTAACTTGTAAAGTGCTTCAGTGTCCTATATTCCTATGCTTGACGTTGATAATGGTTAAATTATCATACATCAGCTGCTTAGATAACACAAAAGAACGTGAAAATCGAATGTACACCTCTCATTTCGCTGTTGTGTTTGAAAACGGAATGTTAGTGGCAATAGCTTTGCAGAATTTGTCGTTAATTCATGTTTCTGTGAATTACAGGTCACTGGAAGGGATACCCAATACACGTTTGAAGCCCGAGTATCCTCGGGTTATACTACAGCGCCTGCCTTCTTCGAGATGCCCAAAAAACGCGTCTCCAGTGCCTTGAAAACCACAAGTATATGCCTTTATTTCTTGTGATCATCATATCAGGTGAAGACGCTGTACAGGAGAACCCCACTGGGCATCAGAGATCAAGGGCCCTGAGAAGCCAATCTCGACAAATGGCCTTAACAGAATAAACTTGATTTTGCTTGCAAGACAAGCTCGGACGAAGATCCCCTGAGTCTTCAGACTTCAGAGTAGATGTCTTTGCTTACAATTAAAACTTGTTATGGCATCATTCTACTTCAAAAGTGTCGGGGATTTCTTATGGTCGGAGAGAGAGAGATGCCACTGCTGTGCCCTGCACCTCCTCGGCAAGGTGCCAAAGTTCCTTGCAGGCTGATTCGTTGAAGGACATTCAGAGAAGGGTCATTTGTGTCGATAGGGACAAATACCATTTTGTTAAATAGAAAAACAGGATGTATAGATGAGAGTGAGTGCCACAAACAGTTGCTTGCTTTCTCTGTAATGCTCTCTCCTATTCTGGGCAATGGGCATGCCGTCTATATTCTTGCAGGATGGGGAAGATAAAGTTGTTGAAATGCCCCCAAATATACGCGATTATGTCTACATAGGCCTGGCTGAATTTTGGAAAGAGCCAGTTTGAGAAGCCGATGCCATTCGCCATTTTCATCTTGTAGGATTCTGTGCTTCGATGATGATTATACCACAAGATTAATTGTTGCAGAAGACCAGGTGCAAATTGAAGAAATTGTTCAAGTGTAAGTCGTCAACATTTCCATTTTCATTGGATTAAATTACTAATCTATCACAATTTGGATCAAATTTAAACTTCAGGAGCTGCTATTTGCTCAGAAATGCTTCAGATGACTTGCTCTTTCGTTGGGCAGTAGTTGCAGTACAATCTTCTAATAGCTCCTTTGATTCTGAGATTCTTAATTGAAAGCCAGAAAAGAAAAGGAAAAGGAAAAGATAATGAACTAACAACAACCCAACTCTATTTTTCTCTCAACCAACTTCAACGCCACTTTGATCCTAGAAATATGGTTGTATCATCAGGATTCAACAAACCTTACAAATTCATTGTGTACTTACACTGCCAAGAATCTGCTGCGTCAACTTATAAGAAGTTGTGAATTTTACCGCCAGATCTTATCAGAACTTGTGCTTGTATATTTATGCATCACTGCAAACTGTACATCAAACTGATCACAAGGTTAACCAATGAATAATGATTCTTCAAAGTAAACGCCAATTTCTTCCATGACTACTACTAAATGGTTGCTATGAAAACATTATTAGTTTGTTATGAACTAAATTGTTTTTGGTTGTAACCAAAGTAAAAAATAAATAAAAATCATATTTATCACTTTGGATCCACCAACCAAACATGCCTATGGCTTCAACAATACTTATAGTGATAAGAGTAAATAGACACATAAGATTAGTTCATTTAAATCCAATGTGTATGTTAAAAGTTTCAATGGCCACCCGTAAATGGTGGCCAATGTAAAATTTTCCTACAAAGTTTTATGGTATTAATAAAGAAAGGGGAAAAAATGAATAAGAAAAAAAATTATACTTTCGATTAACGTTAACCGAATTCAAATTATCTTGAATGGAAACTGAATTGAGAAACCGTAATATTTTCTTGTTGTTTAACTTAACCTATTTTTTAATTTTTTTGTTTAAAGAAAAAAACCTATTTGGATAACTTATGCTGTTTTTTGATTTCGGTTTTTCATAAACAGCCCTCTCTGTTTCTCTCTTCGGTCTTCTCATAACTCCTGACTAAAAGTACACAAAACAATGACTTCAATACAAGAAGGTTCTACAGCAGTTACAGCAGAGCTCTTCAATCAGCTACAATTGCAACTGCAAGAGGAGCTTTTAGATTGTAAGTAGAGCAAAAAACTATAAGCTAGACTCCACATTTCCTTTGCTATCCATCGCGAAGTTGTCAAACCTGCAAAAACTAGCAACTGAAGAGCACGAGCACCACTTGGTACTTCAAGAACATAGCCTTACCTGATCATTAATTACAGACACCAAACTACGCTGTTGAAGCAGAGACCTTGTAACCTAGGAAAAATTGCCTCATTTCATCAGCTTTACCAACCCCAGAAAGCTATTTAGTGAGTACTTCCAGGGTTTTATAATCAGGGCTACAAGCCTCTTCGACCATTCTGTCTATGAGCTTGAGAGCTTCTTTGACCCTGTTTTCCTCTTGCAATCCTTTGAATATAGAATTGAAGGTGTTGGTATTAGGGCTCACCTCCTTTGACTTCATCTCATTCAAGAGAGAGAGAGAGCAACCTTTACCTTCCTGTTTTGACAAAGAGAGTCAATCAGAGTATTGTACATAATGGTATTGGGTGGAACACCTTCCTTGCTCATTTCATAAAACAATTCGAGCGACTTTTCTAGCTGACTGACGTTACAAAGTCCACCAGTTAGACAGTTATAAGTCGGGGTGCTTGGAGACAACTTACTCAATGAAATCATCCTTAGCATAAAAGCTAACCCTTCTTCTACACGTCCAACATTACATAGCCCATCAATAAGAGTATTATACATAACTACTCTGGCTCAACAGCAACTCCAAACTCCCCTTCTCTCATCTTTTCAAACAAATCCAAAGCTCAATCAAGTAATTGAGACTTACAGAGGTGATGGGTGGATACTAATCCTGAAAGTCACCGCATTTGGAAGTATGCCTTTCTTTTTCATCTCTGTCATCAGATCACGCATCTTGTTAATTTGTTTCTTTTTCCCCAACCCTGTCAACAAAGCATTGCATGATGCTACCTCAACAGGCCCACTCAATTCCATGACAGCATGAACAAGAATCCAAGCACTATCAATCCTTCTGTTCATACAGAACTTAGTGTCGAGTCAGGAAAAGCATTGCGTAAGTCTTATCGAGTCAGGAAACATAGCATGACTGCCAAATCTCGACACCAGCTTGGTTTTAACTCACCGAGCAATGCTTATAAAGTCACTATAAATAACTGTACAAGTCACCTATACCTATGTTGATTATTATTTTTGTAATTTGCAGAGTCAGAAGAAACAAATTTACACAGCGGAAGATAGTTTTGCCGTGCCAAAATTTGTTCTATTCTTGTGATATCCCATTTGAATGTTGTGAGAAGTGACATTTTGGACGACGTTGACGGGTTCTACACGACTAAAAAACAAGCAGTGGTTTGTCACAATACTTGGTCATCGACAAAGAAGCTTCCTACCTAATAATAAGTAGTTGAACTCCTAGTGCATAAACTTGTGTAAATTTGGTTCTATAAATGGTATATTTTGACTATAAAAGATGTTGCACAAGTGACTTGTCTTGTCTGATCAATTATTTTCCCTTGTGAAACTGAGAGAATGACATTTGCGATTTTGTGCAAACTGATTGATGTAAGAGGAAGTCGGATGGACTAATTTGGAACTAACACATTCTGAATTTTTCTTCATCAACAAGTGGAGACATCACTGTTAAGTGACTAGTAGTAGACAGTAGACACATGTTCTTTCTTTCTATCGCCAAGTAGAAGGTACTCTTATGAGGTGTAGGAGTCACTCCTAATGAAAACTAGAGTCACTTCTCTTAGGCGCAAGAGTCACATATTAAAAACAACTCCATAATAACCAATAGGATAAGGATCCTCTCCATTTGCCTATTTCCCCCATTTATAGTCAAAAGGATGATGTTCATATAATTATTTGCCGCACAACTATTATATTATATTTGTTATTTTAAGTTAATTTATGCATTCAAATGGTCTTTTTGAAATTGTATACATATATTCTTTGAAACTGTCAATCAAAATAAATTTTAAAAATAATTAAACAAAGAAGGACAAAAGGATGATGTTCATATAATTATTTAAACGTACTTTTAGGAAACACAAAGATATAAAATTCCTCAAAATGAAAGGGCGGAAAAATCAATAAAATATATACTTTAAATAAGGAAAATTTTCACTGAGGTATACTGAGTTTTGGCAAAAATACACCTAGGTATGTCGAGGTTTGGTTAAATACAATGAGGTATACCAATTTTGAAAATAATTTCACTGAGGTATACTCCGGCCATATTCCGGTGACCGGATAATGATGTGGCACCTAAATACAGGTCTGATAACTAACTATCAAGATAAAGGACATAAATACCCTTTGTATAACTTAATGAAAATCTTAATGAAAAGGCACCCAATTTTGTTAATTTTTTATTTATTTTTTATAATTTTATAAACTCCTTTTAACACATAATACTAGGGGTGTAATGGTCATCTCGTCACTCCAGTCACCGGAATTATGTGTAATACCATGGTTTCATTTTTGGTATACCTTGTTATATTTAATCAAACCTCAGTATACTTAGGTGTATTTTTGCCAAACCTTAATATACCTTAGTGAAAATTTTCCTAGATAAAATCTACAATGTCGCATGTATTGTATTGCTCGATGTTGCTTATTCAATCACGGACATACACCAAGTGTACATGTACATGTATTGTATTTCTCGATGTTGCTTATGAGGAGCTTATTTAATCCTAAGAACTATTGCAAGCTTCAAAGCTAGTTTTAACTTGTCAATGACATTATGTGTGCTTACCCAGGAAATCACAGATCAACTTGTTCACCTCTTGCGGGAGTTGTTCGTGGACGAAATGAGTACCTTCAGGTAAAGATATGATCTCCAAATTTGTGGCGAACACTTTCACCTCACCACTCTCTATATACTCTTGCATCCCGGGAAACTTGAGTGTATAGTCTTGTTCGCCCAAGATCAACAGCGCTGGAAGTTTCAATTTAGGATCAGGTATGTTGTACTCTTCACCTAGTGACCTAAAATCAAATGAAATACAACTTCAGTATGAAATAATAAGACCAAGATAAGAATGCTAGTTTCACCATATTTACTACTAAAGAAAGATATCATAAAAATACAGTCTTCCAAAATAAGTAATCTAAAATTGGGGTTCGACTGACCTGACCCAAATACCATAGGTCATGGTCCGCCACTACACTGAACCAAACTAACCATTAGAGAGTATTACCGAACCATGTGGTCCAATCACATGCATGATCGAGCTGTGCTTGTAACGCTATCTAAGCAATTCTATGAAACGTTTTTTTACAGGATTTATAGGCACAACCAATCACTTGCAGCATGTTGAAAGCTATTTTTTATCGAAAAACAACTCGAAATGCAGCTTTTTATGAATGTCAAATGTGTCAATGAAACTATACTTGTAATATTACGATTAGCGAGGTTCAGATCAAATACCTATATGGAACTTGTAAGGCAGTGTCGAATCCAGATTTCTCATACAGAGAACCATAAACTGCGAGGTCTTCCTCAGAGAACCAAGGGGGTAGAGGAGTTGAAGGTGCCACCAAATCCATTATCTCTTGGTTTTCTTCAGCTATAGGTATTTCATTCTTGGAGAAAAGGATGTAAACATTTCTTACCACCGTCTTAGCATCGAGTCTGCCAAAATCTGCTTCTGCCCTTCCAGGTTCCTGCAATAAAATTAAAAGCTCAGAAACATAGATGCAAAAAACAATTCACCTGTGGTTTAGTGACATAGAGAAAGTGTACCATCCATCTAGAGATGTAGAAGCCTTCAGGAAGACGCTTATGGAAGGTTGAAGGACCTGGAGGAATGTAAGGTATACCCAACGTGATTAGTCCTTGGACCCGATCTGGATGAAGAAGTGCGAATAGAAATGCAGGTCTTGCTCCGAAGTCCTTTGCAATGAGAAAGGCCTGCATACACGTTTTCAGTTAGAATATGCAAACACATAGTATTAACTTCAAGCCAATGCTCAATGCTTACTGCTGGTTGCAGTCGCTCTTTCGTATGTCTGCCTCACTGTCCAGTGATCAAGAATCACTTTTTTTTGTCCAAAAGTATCACCTTTTTACCTAATAGTATCACTTTTTGATACTTATTACTTTTTGTGTTTCAAGTGGTTAAAAAAGACCATCACTTTTCAACTAGAAAAATGTTTTGCTCAAAAATATCACATTTTGTTTAGCACTAAGATGAACATCCAAGGCAACACTGAACAGTTTATGGAGGTGCAACTACAATAGTGATCATTCATCCAAGAGATGCGGGTGAGAGGCTGAGATCAAGCTTGTAGAATATGCTTCATATGTGGCTACGATGAACAAAATCGAGAGGCATATTGTTTTATTAGTTGTTCTCTGCAATTTCATACTGGAGTCCACAGCTTTGATTCACCCTTCAACACCCTCTTTCATGAGAATTAAAAGCATGGAATTTGGGGTTGCTACCAACAACTAATAAAAAGAAAAGGAATTACTCGAAGCACCATATAGGATTAGAAGGTCTACAGTAGGGATCTTCTGTTTCATTTCAGGGATCTTCTTGCCACATAATTCCCTCTAGAAAAATTATCACAAACAAGTTTTAGAGCAAAACATATCATATATTCTTCCGATACTTTATGTTGTGTTCAAGTGTTTGAGAACTGTATTAATACCAGATTTCTTTCGATGTTTGTGCTTTATAACTTTGAGGCCAAGGGAGGATAAAAATGATGAATATGAATTTCAAATGACAAGGTGCTTAGTGTCAGTTGGTAATCTTTGATTTTAAGCTATGTTTGGCAATTTCAAATACGTTTTCAATAAAAACTACATCTTATAGCTTGTTTTTCAGTTGTTAGCAACCGAACAGTTTGTGAGATTCTTTTCAATTTCATAGCTCGATTTGAAAAGCTACCCATACTAGCAAAGCATATCCTATATTCTTTCAATTTTATCTAGCAAAGCAGCTGGTTTATCATCATTTCACAACTACTTTTTCAACACTAGTACTTTTTTTTTTTTTTCCTTTTTTAAACAATTAAAAGCTACCTGCTTTATTTTTTGCGATAACAAAGAACCAATCTAAGCAAGCTAGCAAGCACCAAACTAAATCAGGGGTGGTGTTGCACCAAAAGTCCAAAGATACACAGAAAGTAAAGAAGAAAAAAAAAAAACCCCGAATTACCAAATTGGTCTTTTAAATGAACACCTGTGGACAACTTGGTCTTTTAAAATTTAACTGAGTCAAGATGGGATTAAAAAAACACCCTCAAAACCGGAATCCTATGTTAAATTGAATAAAAAATTATTTTAAATTCATTTTGGGATATTTTCTCCATTATCTGAATTTTGTAATTGTTTTCTTCCTTTTTCTTCCTTTTTTTTCTTTCTTTCTTTTCCTCTTAACTTAATTTTCTCCCTTTCTCCTTTCTTTTTCTTTTATTTCTTCTCCTCTCTCTCTCCTCTCACCCACTCCATCATTCCACCCATCCTTGTTTCGGCAAAACCCCTCAAAAAATATAAAAGCTTTGCATTCCCATTTTTTTCAGTAGTCATTGATTTAGAATCAATTCCATGAAATTCAAGATAAGGATTGATATGGGTGAGGAAATTTTCAAATGGAACTCAAAATTCAATCGCCATTGAAGATCATTCAACTCCATTAAAGTAGAGACATTTGGAACAATAAAATTATCTTTGTTGCAAATCAAAACAAACCCACAAAAACAAATCACTCAAAGTTATCACAAATTACTCAAATTCAAACAAAAAAACTCCAAATTCAAAACCCAAAAATAGAGAGGGGTGCGTTGGGGCAGGGAGTCGCAAGGGTGTACAAGGAAGTTGTGTGGGGTGGGGATGGTTTGGGTTCGAAGGGGGGTTTGTTGGGGTGGGGCTGGTATGGGTGGACTTGTTGGATTGGGGCTAGGTATGAGTTGGCTGGGTTGGGGAGAAGAGAGAGAGAGAGGGACAACGAAAAAGGTCACTGGTTCAGCTGTGGGGGAGGGGAAGGGCATCAATGGCCNAGGGGGAGGAGGAGGAGGAGGGGAGAGAGAATACGTGATTAAATGGAAGAAGAAGAAAATGGGGAAATAAGAAGAAAATAGAATGAAAATTATGAAAGGAAGGAAAATAATTAAAAGATTTAAAAATCATTTTTTAATCAAAATTTTGCTAGATTCCGGTTTCGAAACCCAAAGTGCCAAAAAGTGTGTTTTTAATCCCATCTTGACTCACTTCAATTTTAAAAGACCAAGTTATCCACAGGTGTTCAATTAAAAGACCAATTTGGTAATTCGGGAAAAAAAAAACAAAGAAACCAGTAAACAAAGGAAAGGACATAACTTTATGAAAACATGGTTTTGGATCATCCAAATTAATTCCCAAGCAAACTCTTGCTACATTATTAGTACTAGTATCAACGAAAAAAATCAAATGAAATACCTTAGAAATGCCCAATTGATCAACAATACCAAGAAGATCGGCAACAAGGTCTGAAAACGACGTTGCCGGAGGATTAGGGGGTTTATCAGAGAGGCCATAGCCTCTGAAATCAGGTGCTATAGCTCTGTAACCAGCATTGGCTAGAGCAACCATCTGATGCCGCCATGTATACCAAATTTCTGGAAATCCATGTAGCAAGATCACTACTTTTGGTCCTGCATGTTCATCATCATTCATCAAAAACTTCACAAAAATGATCCTGCATGTTCAATGGCGGATACAAAACCAATTTCAAGTGGGTTCTTTTTCGTAATTTCTAACATAATTTTATTATAAATATATATGTTTTTTAAAAATTATCCCCAATTGACCCATAAAAAAAGAAAAAAGAAACCTCAAGTGGGTGCCTGACCGGCCCCCTCCCTCCGCCACTGTGCATGTTAGAGATATTAGGCGTGACGACCCATGTATCTAGGGTCCTTTTGAATATGTGTATATAAACGTTTTCTGATTAATGAAAAACCGACGGGGAATTTCACCAATCTTCAAAATAGAGAGAGAAAGGGAGAGAGGCATACCAGTTCCAGATTGAGCTATGTGAAGCTTGAGTCCTCTTACTTGAATGTGGTGGTGCTGTATTTGCTCCATTTCTAGAGAGAGAGAAGGGAGTGTCACTTCTGGCATAGTGCTAAGTGCACTGGGTCTAGATCATATATATGTGCTTGCAAGTGGTTCATGTTGTAGGTTCATTACATGTAAACATTCAGATTAATTACTTTTAATATTCAGATTCATTACCTGTTATATTCTAATTTGTTACCTATTAAGTCAGATTCATTGCTTATAACATTCATGTTCATACCTATAGTATACTCCATTAAACAGGTTTATATAATGAACCTAAGATTATTAAAGAGGATATTTTGATGGTGTTGTGGTTGCTAGAGATGATTTTAGTCCGAATTTTAATTAATTTGATGAAATAGTTTCTTTTGATTTCGCATGATTTAAAAGTCAAATTTGGATTATAGGCGGATGTATTCTATATTGAGGAAGACCGGGATTTTAAAGAGACAATTGGAAAGAAATGGGATGAGTTCTTCCGTTTTAATCAAATATTTCTCTCTTCAATAATTCTATATCCACTAAAAAACGTACTAACTTTCTTTACTTTATGTTCAAATTTTTTCTTTCTTGATTTCTCTTCTTTTCTACTATATGGCTTATGATTAGCTACCCCTAATGGTAGCCACTTCCTACCCTGAGTTGATTTTGAAATATTCATAACACAATTTTAATCACAAAAAAAAAAAAATAATAAATAAATAAATAAATAAATAAATAAAAATCAATAATACTAGCAACTTTTTCTTTTTACGAGGCAAAAGTGAATGAGGTAGCTATCAAGTTAGCTAACCACAAGCCTTCTACTATTATGTTAAATCCCCCTCATTAGCAAGTGGAGATCAAACAATTTGTCTACATTTATGTAACATTACTCTTCTTTTTTCGCAAGACTGTGTTTCCCATTTCCATGATTTCTTGAAGCATTTTATGGTGTTCGTAATAAGTTACAAGATGGTGGTCACATAATAGTTCACAAGATGGTGCCCACGGTGGGTCAAAGGATATCCCTTCCTCTCTAAAGTCATCAAAGTTAAATTCAACCAATTTTTAACTCATCAAAAATCACCTTGGGTGTATTCAGTTTGTCTAAATGTCTAAACTGAACTGAACTACACTAAACAAACTGATTGAACTAAATTGAGCGTTTTAAATTGAACTGAACTAAATGAATAATAATCTGTGAGAGAAAAAATAAGCTGCAGGAACGGAACTGAATTAATGGCCTAAACTGAACTGAACTACCTGAATCAAACTGAACTGAACAACTTGAAATACGATTCAACAAGGTGAAATAAACACACCCATAATCACTTAAGAATATATACTTCAATTTATGTGATGAGTTAAAAAAAAAAAAAAAAAAAGTTTTATTGTTAACTTGGGATCACCATGTATTCAAGATGGTCGCATGTATTTATTTTCTTAACATACTGAATTTGCCAATGAACATATGAGTTCAAAAGGGTTTACAGCACAGGAATTGGACTAAATGAACTAACAGCATATCAGATAAGTACATGATTCTGAATGGCACAAGCCAGGCAAATGAAAACTTAAAAAGATCCAAATCCGGAAGTTGACATATTACAAACCAAGTCCCAAGAACCATCAACATTATTACCTAACTTAGAGCTTCATATCCAATCCGAGCCCCAGAAAACATTGCATCTGCACCTGTGGCTTCAGAACAGGCCATATCGGTCTCTGAAGCTAACAACAGTTTGATAGTATCTTTTACAATCAGCCACTACAGCTTCTCTTTTTCTTCTTTTTTTTTTTTAAAAAAAAAACAGAATTCATTGTCATTATCATCTCTGCTAACAAAACTTAAAGCAAAGGTTACTGGAATCTGAAGCATAAAACATAAGACTCATCCTCGTTTACGGATAAGACTGAAAGATCAATGCAACCTTGAGTATTGCTACTATACTAGTACTATATAAGCCAACTAAAAATAAAGGGCAATTAAGTAACTGCTTCTTGCCTCTTCCTTTGAGGTTCAAACTTCAAATTACAAGATCATTGGCCAGAAAATGGTTAAACTAAATTGGCCAACCAATACTACAAACTTTTCTGAACTAAATCTCTAACAAATGATACTAATATACGACAAGGATCTTCATTCTTGAGGTTCATACATTCATTTGACCCAATCTAGGTGATACCTCTTACTCACACAAAGAATATAACTCAATAATAGTATATTAGAACCAACTCAACCAACTAGGATATATCTAGCTCCTCCAATCTTGGATCTGGAGGAATCTGCATCAAATCAACTTACATTACACCAACCCACTTGACGAAGACCCCTCCCCCATCTCCGAAAAGAATACACTATATTGTATAACCTGCATAAAAGAATTATCCCCACAAACAAAGGGGGTTTACCGGTGTACCAAAAGCGTTGCTCACCCAACTGAAGTTCAGAAACAGAACATGACCCAACAGGTCATTGTGACTGTGAGTTCGGTGCATTTGAAACTAGGCGAGCTGTATCTGCTAGCTCCATCTCTGGTTCAGGCAGTTTATGATCATCCTCAAACATCAACTCGATCTCTTCCAAGGATTTCCCTTTGGTTTCGGGAACACACTTATAGACAAAGAGAACAGATAGTGCTGAGATCAGAGCGAACACAAAGAAGGTTCCAGCTACAGTGATGGCATGGGTGACCGAGAGGAAAGACATTGAAATTAGGCCGCTACTGACCCGACTTCCAACCGCCCCAAGACCCGATGCCTGAGCTCGAAGCTTCATAGGGAATATTTCAGATGTCAGGACCCAACAAATCGGACCGATTCCAACTGAGAAGAAAGCCACATTTCCACAAACAAACAAGAGAGACAATTTGATCCCTATTGCCATATGTCCAAGAACGGATAAGCTAAAGCTAAGCCCTAGCAAGCAAAAAGTCATCCCAATTGTGCTCACATAAAGCAAAGGTTTTCTACCTAGGTTGTCGATGAGAAATATAGCGACTAAGATGGAGAAAGTTTTGGTGAACCCAACAGCAACAGTTGCAGCAAGAAGCTCAGTGTTGTTCTCTATCCCGGCATCTTTGAATATTGTGGGGCTGTAATACACAACTGTGTCAATTCCTGTTACTTGTTGGAAGATTTGGATCCCACAACCCGCAATTAGCATTCTCCGAACCTGTGGGGTAGGTTTTAAGAGCTCTTGCCAAACGGCCTTGGTTTCATACTTATTTTCAGCACTAGCAAGTCCTGCAGCAATCTGCCGTATATCTTCCAATCTCTCTTGTACTTCCTTATCGTTATCAATGGTTTTCTCAAGAACAATCTTTGCTTCATCCATACGGTTCTGCATCACTAGCCATCTGGGTGATTCCGGAATGATGAACAGTGCACCAGCAATGAGAACGGATGGGAGAATCCCAACAGCAAGCATGATTCGCCAGTTTATATGAGGAGGAAGTCCCGAAAAAGCATAGTTCGAGATGTAACCTAAAAGAATTCCAAAGTTTATGAAAATCTCGGGAAAGGATGTTAATGACCCTCTTGCAATTGCTGGGGCTATCTCAGCAATGTATACAGGAGCTATCATGACACCAAAGCCTATCCCTATCCCAGCAAAGAGTCGTCCTGTAAGTAACACCCCGAAATTTGGGGCCAGTGCCATTATACCTGCACCCGTTTGGAAGATTCCGGATGCTAATGCCATTGTCCATTTTCTACCTATAGCATCTGATGTTTTGCCACCAGCTAAACTGCCCAATAACGAAATGATACTTAGAATCCCGACGAGGAATTCTATTTGCACATCAGAGATGTTTAAGTCCTCTTGGATGAATATAATTGCCCCACTCATCACTCCAACATCTGAAATTTAAGTTAAGCAAAAATTTTAGAGTACGGTGAGTGAAGGCCTTTCATGAGAAACTAGCAAAGGTTATGAACAAAAGTGAGATAACAGCAACTGGATAGCATTGAAACTAAAGACACACTAACATCAACCTTATACACCTCTGGTAAAGTCAATAATCAACATTCCCTTATAGTTCTAATGATTAATTATAATATTTCACTAAATTACATGCACAAAGCTGATATAATTAATTGAAACTTGACAAGAATCAATGTCCAGGTCATGCTTTCTGCACAGCATCAATTATGGAATAATATAAATATGAAACCAGCAAGCAATGAATCAAAATAAAATCCACTTGCAAGAATTGCCCTTTTTTTTTTCTCTCTTTTTCCTGGCAATAAACAAATTGATCCAATAAATTAACACTCAAATAACAATAAGAAAATGCATCAACCAAAATTCTGCCACAAACCATGTACAACAACACCCAATGCAGATCCCTCCACCAAAAAAAAAAAAAAACAAAAATAAATAAAAATAACTATATCAGAGAAATGGAAGAGAAATTACCATAGCCAAGAAGCACAGAATTGAGGGAGGCAAAAACAGCAGAAGCCATAACATATTTCCTGGTATTACTCTTCCTGATTTCATTAGCCTCAGTTTCTGACATTACATCAGCATCACCCAAATCTGAATCCATCCTTCTGTATTTGTTCTTGCTGTTACCCCCCATATCCAATGAAACCCTACCCAACCCACCATCTCCACCCTTTTTTTCCTCCATCCCCATCTCCAAATTCCTTCTGGGCACCCCTCAAAATTCTGCAAAATTCCCCTAAAAACAAAGAAATTGTTGAAAATTTGAAAAATTATTTTTTAAAAAAAATTAAAATTAAAATAATCCAAGTCAATGTGATTTCTTGAATGGATTGATGATTATGATGATGAGAGAGATTTTCTCCATCAAGATAGAGATACCCACAAAAGTTATGCACCCAACCCCCCAAAATCTCTCTCTTTCTCCCTAGATCTAAATGGGGTATTTTGGGTTTCTTGTGTTTAATTTTTCTCAATTGATTTTGCTAAATTATAACGCAAAGGTAGAAACCAAAAAATCAAACAAATTTGGTGGGGTCAAAAAGTGGGTTGCTTTGTAACAGCTATAAAAAATGTCACCACCATTTTTGTGGTCTACTCTCTCTCCTCTTTGTCTCTCCTCTTTCTCTCTCTTCTCCTCCTCGGACAAGAAAATAAAAAACAATGATCACGCCCAATTTGTTTTGGGGAGGGAAATGGGCTTTTATATCCTCCGACGCGGTACGGTATAATTAATGTGATGTTTACCAATGATAAGACGCCACGTCAGTGAGTGGAGTGAGTTGGATGACGTGGCATTGCGTGATTGGTGGGGTGCATGGGATACGGTGCACTCGAGTTGTAGGGTGTTTTTGTTGGAAAAGAGAGTGTCGGTGAGAAGTCCTTTTTTAATTGGAGACGCGTCAACTACACGTGGGAATTGAGGGATTGAATTAAGACATTTTTTAGGGGCATTAATTTTGTTTGTTACAGTAGTTGTTATCCAAAAAATAATTAAAAGGATTAATTATCAATTTTATGATGGTGCCAATCACACTGCAAATGTTCCCTAAATCACCGGGTCAGTGTGATATTCGTTGGAGTACTTGATTAACTCTTTTTTAATTGCAGTGACATTTGAGTTTAAACTGTACTGTACTTATTTTTATACAAGAGGTATACTTGCTTAATTGGTCAATAAGGACTAAGGGCCTGTTCTTTTCAACTTATTGTGATAAGTTTCAGTTCAGTTCAGTCGTAATAAGTTCAGTTCAGTTCAGTTCAGTTCAGTCGCAATAAGTTCAGTTCAGTTCAGTTCAGTCACAATAAGTTAAGTTCAGTTCAGTTCAGTT
>BSSO01004130.1:0-15086 GCA_030267885.1 Mesembryanthemum crystallinum
AACTACCTACTGCTAGATGTGTGCTTTATTGAGCAAACCTTCAATACCTAAATAAAATGGGCTTGTATCCAAGTTAATTAATTGAAGTTTTTTTTTATTTTTTATATTGACTATTTTAGTTTAGTCAATAATTTAAATTTAACCCAAATAACTTCATGTGGCACCCAATAATTTTTTTTGTGCCTACACTCATCACACGTTTAATTTTGTTAGGAGGGAAGGCCTCTCAGGCCTCCTGCAAATCCCTTCAATCGTTTTAAAATTATATATATAGATGAGTAGTTAGTTGATTCCAAATAAGCACTCATTTTAAGAAATGAATAAATAACTAATTAGAGAAAAATAATTATAAAAAGAAAAGAGATAGCAAGTAATCAAAATATGAAGAAAACAAGAAATATTTCAATGATTCCAATACTCCATAAAAGAGTGGGCAATCACATTATGAGTCTTTTCTCAAGTTGCCATGATCTGAGCAAGGGTCAAGCGCCAATTTCTCTGATTGCCATGATCAGGCACGTTTGGCTATGTTTGGTAAAATTAGCTGTAGTTATGAGCTTTAGTTGTAATTTTTGCTAAAATCTTGTTTGGTAGCAGAGAGAATAAAGAACAAGCTGTAACTTCAAGCTGTAGCTTTTACTCAAAATCTAGCTGTCAAGTGAAAGCTATTATAAATAGCTTTCAAAAATCAGCTGTAGCTGTAGCTTTGCTAAAATCTATGTTTGGTAGCTGAGAGAAAAGACAAAAAGTTGCAAGCTTTAAGCTGTAGCTTTTGCCCAAAAGCTAGCTTTTGGTGCCAAACACAGCCTTTGTCTTTTTTCAATTAGTGAAAACGGGCCTAAAAACGACATGGGGAGTATGGTGCGTCGTACCCCTCCAACACCAATTTTAACAAAAAAAAAAAAAAATAATGGCCTTTCTATATATTTAAAGTGAAAAAAAAACTTTTTAAAACATTTACTCTCTCCATCCGAATTTGACCTTTCTATTTGAACTTTTTGCGATCTTCAAAAATAATCCATTGATATTTATACAATACGATAGCTAAAATTAATACTCCTTCTGTCCTGTAATTAGCTTTCAAAAATTAAGAGGGTACAAGGTTTTAGGTGGGTATTTTTAGACATATTTGCCCCTAAAGTAATAGAGAGAAAATAAAATACGAGTAATAGAAAGAGAGAGTGATCGGAGAGAGAGTATAAAGACTGTTATTTGGAGAAGCAAGCAGGTAAAAAAACTTGTTCCAGTCTCCCAAGTTCAAACGAGTCAAATAGGGGGGCAAAAACTCAGAAACAACCCACTTCCAACAGTTACCGGTGACGCACTCATTGAAGCGCAGAGAGCAAATACTAACCGGCAACCGGTTGTTGCAGATCTCCGGCGACCAATCTCCGACGAGGAGACTTCAACCACCGACTTTTCCGGCTGGAGTTCACGGTGGCGGAGTCTTCTCTCCGCCCTTCAACCTCTGATACTATGCGCCTCAAGGTCCACTTCTCTCTCTTCTTTCTCTCTCCTCTTTCCAACGAATCTGTGGTTGGAAGTTTCTTGATCTTGTAGGGAATAATGGGGAAATGGAGTGACAAGAATTGGGAGGGTAATTTGAGGGGAAAAAGGAGAAGGATATATGTGTTTGATGGGAGAAGCAAAAATGGGATTAACAGGGAATTTAACAATTTTGCTAAACCTAAAGTTGAAATGCATTGTAATTTGGTTTGAAAGTTTGGAATCAAGAAAGTTGGGTTTGTGGGTTGTTACTGAAAATTCATAATGTGCATCAATGTATATGGGTAATTCAATGTACATGAATCTTCATCATGTGCATCTTATTTAGGTTTAGTGGGTGCCCTTGACTGCCAGTAATTGGTTCTGTTTGCTGCAGAAAAATGGAAGTGCATTGATGAAATTGTGCATTGTAATGTTATTAGCATGTTGTGGTTTTGATGGAAACTTTCTAGGAAAGTGGTACTTCTAAGAGTTAATTAGATGCTTCATGAGAGTAGAAAAGGGGGCTATCGTCCCTTGCAGTAAATGTGATGCCATACCAGAGTGACCTCCCAGATTGAATCATGATGCCTTGCATTAGCTTACACATGAGTTTGTCGAATTGCTCAACCGCCAAGTACTAATGTGCTTCTCGACGGGTGAATGGTGATTAGATCAAGTGTGCTCATTTGGTAGGGATGCAGGACAAGGTGATGCTGTATATCCTGACCTACTCCTAGGAAGGATAACCTGCTGAAGCACGACATAAGGACCACCATTTAATTCGGACTTGATAGGTGACAGGGTATACGATATGGTAAACTAATTCATGATTAGGATATATTGTGTTAAGACAACAAATATAACGGAAAGTGTATCCACAAAACTAGCTTTCGGAATAATTGATAGGCAATTGACATATCATGAAGCAAATGAACACGGGAAGGATGATGCTAGAATAGCTGTCTACTTTCGAACTTCTTCTATTTTTCTTGGTACAAGAAATAAAGACAATTATTACATCAGCTCCCTTTTTACTGTCTTGTCAATGTATTTTTTTGTTGGACTTTTTGTTTGATCAGTCTGTGGAGCGGAATGGTATTGAGAACATCTTCAACAAGTTGGTGAAGCAATTGAGCAATCCTGTAGAGTTTGAACTTCCAGATTCGTTCAATAAATTGCAGACTCCTCCATACACTTTTATAAAGCGCAGTATCCATCAAAGCATGTTTTAAAGATCTATATGTTCATAATCTGATAATTAATTGTGGTTGCATATTCAGTGGTTATAATATATCAAGTGTTTATGTGCTTGAAATAGATCACAGTTCCCTAGGTTGTGGTATGTTCTGAGTTGCAGGACAAATACAGGTCGTTAATGTTTTACCAATGCACTCCTGTTTTCCTGCTTTTGCCTTTGGTATCCAAATATCATCTCCCTTTTGTTGAGAATTGCTTCCTTCATGTCTTTTCTGGTTTGATTTTTTTGTTTTTCTTAACAAACCAAGACATATATCTTGCGAAGAAACCTAAGAGGCGCCATGAGGACGATGGTATCTTTTGCTCTTGCAGTCAGTCCCCAGGCTCTGATACTGTATGCGGTAGAGATTGCCACTGCGGGTAAGTTTTTGTATATTCATTGCTTTCCTTGTTGCCTGTGAGCATTATAGACTGTCAATATCAATGAATATTAAAGAAACTGTAACTGTAAGGCTTCTCTATAATCTATATGTATGCTGGAAATGAGCATTACATCAAATTCTGTGTATTCGCTGGGGGTATGTACAATATATCTCTCAAGCTGTAGCTGGTATGGTCCTACAGGTGCACCTACTTCCTGGCATTCCTGCTACTTTTGCATGAATAGCTGATATTTAAATTTGATCATGATGCCCTGTGTATCATATTTCTAGCTGGTGGTTATGTTACGCCACATAGCTAACAGCAAGTTAACTTACGAGACACCATCAGATGAAAGATTTAATTTCAAACATTTTCTGTTAACATTTCTGTATCATGTCATATGCTATTGACCTGGTCTGAGATAAAATGAGAGCGGTTAGCCATGGTTTCAGTTGTGTTGCACCATACATACAGTTTAGCATAGTAAACAAAGAGTCCAATAATAGAAGGTTCAGATTTTATTTATCTTTACTTAACTATTTATTGCTCATGTTTTGGGTGGGTTCTCCCTAACATTTTAGTCAGAAACTTATTTGCTTACTGCAAGATTTCCTTTCATGATTTTCGTTGATTATTGTGTTTGCGTATGTAAAATGATGATAGCTAAACATTAGTAAAGCAACTTTCATGTTGACTTTGGTATCTGTTTCTCGCTTGGCTACATTTGGTGAACAGTGAACACTGTTGCCATGGGTAAAATCTGCAGATATTTTCTTATCAACGAAAAGTCTTTGTTGTTCATTAATTAATTCATCATAGTCTGTCAATCTTGGATCACGTTATGGTCTGGGAGCCTTTTGTTTTGTCACTCAAATGTTGATGTGGAATACTTAGGCATTTGAAACTGATGGGTGGACTATTATTTTTTGTTACAATGATGGGAAAAGAGCCGTTCTATATATCTGATGAGTGTTGTCTTACTGTAAGCATTACTATTACTCTTTTATGCACACCTATAGAGATAAATGTTTTTCATCTTGAATTTTTGAAAGGATGCTAAGTGAAATAATCCTATCAGCGTTTACTCCAGCCATATATAATTTACAACTAGAACACCTTAGAGTTTGAGGGGTAATAGTGTTCCTGGGTTATGAATCTATTTTGTGATTTAAATAACCATATAACCATATTATGAGGGGTCATTGAGTTCATGTCGAAATCTATAGAGATATTTCAAGTGGCAAAGTTTTATTTACTTTCTAGTCATAAACTCATAAAACTAGTTTCAATCTGGGTTATGAATCTCTTTTGTGATTTGGGCAATCCTCTATCATATTCTTCTCTCCTCTGTGTGTCTATTACTGTCTAAGCCTGCATATGCTTTTTATTAGCCCTCTTTTATTTTCTTGCTGCAGGGTTGTGGGGGAGGGTGTTCGGTGAGGGAAACTAAAGTCTGCTTTTTGCATAAAACAAATTTTAAGCTTAGAAAAGACTTCAAAATTAATTGTCCCACCTGGTATCCTTATGCCAGAAATTGGTTGCTGTGTTTATACTTAATATCAACATTTTACAATTTGATGCTAAAATAAAACTTTTGTCCCTCGAAAATATGTCATTCAGAATTCAGATGATCGTGTTGGTATGGAAAGGGTAATTATGATTTCCATATGTAATGTTTGCACCATTCTCTCTCTCTCTCTCTCTCTCTCTATGATTTCCATATGTAATGTTTGCACCACTCTCTCTCTCTCTCTCTNAGTTTGTCTTAGTCAAGTATTTCTTTTTTTTTTTTTTTGCAGGATGCTACTCTCTAGCTGCTCTTCAGGCTGTAAATGTGCAAGTACATGCATTAACAAACCATTTCAAAATCGTCCTGTAAAAAAGATGAAACTAGTGCAGGTGTGTATTTTCATGGTAGTTATAGTTTGCTCATGGTTTTAATCTTTATAGAGTTATTTGGAATACGAGCATTAGGTGGATACTGATATGACTTTGTTAGTTTGACCTGGTTTTGTATTTTGTAGATAAGAAAAAATTGAATTATTAAATTATAACCTGAGAGGACAAGGATTCTCTTAAAAGGATAATAGTTACAAGTCATCCCGGTGGCGGTGAATATTAGGCACAGAAGACGCCCCCCTTAAAAGTTTATTGGCTTTGGAATAACGAGGCTAAGTACACCACCTGGCCCCAAACAAAGTCTAAAGTATGGGAGATTCTAGAATTAATCAGGAATTCCGCTCAAGCTATATGCACCAAATAATTTCCATAGAAGCACATCTCCACAGCAATTTTTTCTCCAAATCAATGTGCCTCCTCAACAAATGTAAAGCTACAGGGCAAGGACACAACCTGCCTTTAAATCAACCTCTCCGAGTGTCTACTGACAATTGACATGACCACCTATCTGCTAAGTCTAGGATGTATGCTGAGGTGATGTTTAGGAATGTGCTCCTTAATCCCTAATTCTTAATTATGGATACTTGTATCAATTGTATGTGGCATGGTGTATCATTGCCAGGTTTTAAATGGGTTTGTAGAATAGGTTGTGGGCAGGTAAGCAAGAGGAAACTTGGTGGTGAACTAAGAAGAACCATAAGACAGGAGTTATTTCTGACTTCTGAGCTCCAAACCCCTCCTTTTGGAAGAGTTTGATCTTAAACTTGTGGATAGTGGAACAGGTTCATGACAATTGGCAAGTTGCAATTGACATTTTTGCGCTCTGTATGGGGTTTTGATATGGACTGCTAAAGGAGCTAATCTATTGCAATACAGTTTGCTTTTTAGTTTTTGATTTGGTGGCTGGGTAATTTGTTTAATTGTGCTACAAGAGCTATCTTTGTTGATGATAAAAAAGAAGAAACAATCTATTGAGGCTCTCTTTTCCACCGAACATGGTTTAGGGGAAGATAAGACAAACATAGCCTTACCCCTCCTCTTTTCCAGTGGACTAGGGAACCATTTAAGGTTGGAGCTGAACTTCTGCATACAATTGTTGTTCCAAATAAAGGCAATGCAAAATCTGATGCCAAAGAAAATTAATTTGGTTATGTGAATGGTTGGATGGGGATGTCCCATTCTCTTCCTAGTATCAAAGGGTTCAGTAGCTTTCCACTTTAAATAATGCATTGAGTGCTGATTTTTTTTTTTCCAAGTGGTTCTTGGGATCTCCATCTCGAGAGAAACCCTTATAATCGGGAAGTTGGGGAACTCGCCTCTTTGTTCAATCAGTGTTTTGGGTACCATTTATCTCGGGACTCCTTTGTAGTCTTCTTGTGCACTTCTTTTCTAATCATCTTAACCTACCTCCCCAAAACCTCCTTTTCTAGTTTTTAGTTTGATTTGGAAGACCAAGGTTCCCTCTAAGGTGTGGGCCTTTGTTTGGACCTTGATGCTTGGTAAGGTGAACACTAATGACATGTTTTAGAGGAGATATCATGGCTGGCTTCTCTCTCTGGATGTTTGTGTGATGTGTTTATGGGGTATTGAGATGTGCTCTCACTTGTTTCTCCATTGTGATAGGGATCGACATTATAGGATAAGGTTGTTTGATGCTAAGGAGGAGTTTTGGGTGTGCCTTGCCACTATTATTCAGTAATTGCAGGTGAGACATGGTAGGGTAGGGAGAGGGAAGGATAGGAAGTTCCTTGTGCAGTGTACAATTATGGCGATATTTTTGGGGTTTGTGGCTTACGCCCAACTGACGATTCTTCTGTGGGGTGTCTTATTTGATTGAAATAGTGTGGGAACAAGTAAGGTAGTTGGCTTCGCTTTAGGCCAAGGTTGTAGGGGCATTTAGAGGTATTTCTCGCAACAGCACTGGGGATCCTTGTAATAGATGTTTATTTGAGGATTCTTGTCCTCCTAGGCTGTAATTACTGTTCTTCCGTTACTGCAATCTTATTCTTATCTGAAGCCAAAAAGGAAAATCAATTTGGTAAGGTTACTCAAACCTGAGGGGGTTGCTCAATTGGTAAGAGCTCTAAGATCTATTCCAGAAGTCCCAAGTTCGAGTCCCCTTAGGGCCATTAGAGGTTTTACTGGTCGTTAACTTCAGGGCGCATTGGATTAGTTGGGCAAAGCTCGGATAACCTTGTTATCATTTCTTTCTTTTCTTTTTTCTTTTTTCTTTTTTTTTTNTTTTACATAGTTGTAGTCTTGTAAACTTGTACTTCTCCAATTGCACCTAGTATCCAGTTAGTTCCTGCCAAAGTTGTCATTAGTGGCATGGTTGTGTCTTCCCTCGAGTAGAACTATTTTGCAAGGATAATTGCTTCAAATTTATCCTCACTACCAGCTATGTGCTGTTCTCTATATTCATTCTCTACCATATTTAGGCTCTGGGCCTAGCTTCTAGGAATTCAATTTCTCCCTCTCACATCCTTTCTCTCCCACGCCCTCTTCCTTGAGTCCTTAACTTTGAACTTCTTAGAAGTTGAAATAGTGTTAGATGAGGAGGTATGTGAGGGAGAAGTTGAATTTGTAGAAGCTAGGCCAAATGGAGCCTTAGCCGTATGCAGTGAGGGGAATGAATTGTCAACAAAAAAAACTTACTCCCTTCATTCACTATTGAAGGTGACACTCACTATTGGGCACAATATTTAAGGAGAGAAGGAAATAAACCAAATTGTCCTTACTTTGCTAGTGGGTGTAAAGGTGATAGTGACTTGTTGATGAGAAAGAAATGTTAAGGGTAATTTAGTACTTTCAAGGGAATTTTTTTGCCAAAGTTAGAAGTGTAACATTCTTTTGTGAACCTACCAAAACGGAATGTGTAACTTTCATTAGTGAATGGAGGGAGTAAGTAAAGTCAATGGTTAAAGTTTTTGTTATGATATCTAGCATTTTGTTAAACTTGAGCTTCTTGGCCTTGGGAATGGGAATGGCTTATCAGTCGTAAGGATGGAGGCTTATTAAGGCCCTCTATTTTCTCTCTTTTGTATGCATGCAAAGTGAAGGATGTGAAGATCTTTGATGTTTTAGTTTCTCGTATGAATTTACCTCCTTGTGCTTTTATATGTACTGTGGCCAGGTAGTTTATTTGATTACTTAATTCACTTGCAAAAGATGCCAACAATAAACTTTTGCATACAGACCGAGAAATGTGGATCTGGCATTGTGGCTGATGAAGATATTAAGCGAGGGGAATTTGTAATAGAATATGTTGGAGAAGGTGATCACTCATACTTTCTTAGTGCTGACATACCATCTTATTTGAAATCTTTTGCATTTACTAAAAGTAAAAGTTGTTTATATTTGATGCAGTTATTGATGACAAAACTTGTGAGGATAGGTTATGGAAAATGAAAGATATCGGGGAAACAAACTTCTATCTTTGTGAGATTAATCGAGATATGGTGATCGATGCTACGTTCAAGGGCAATAAATCAAGATACATCAATCACAGTTGCTGTCCTAACACAGAGATGCAGAAATGGTTTCTTTCAGATCCTTGAAGCTAATTTAGTTTTGGTGCTGACTTTAAATCTTACTTGAACTTTTTTATTAGGAGTATTGATGGCGAAACAAGAATCGGCATTTTTGCCACCCGTGACATAAAAAAGGGCGAGCATCTGACATATGACTATCAGTGAGTACTGTATTGATGCTATTTTATGTGTATGCTAAGGGTATCAACTGCCTGCAGAAAATGTTGAGAATTTTACTGTATGCAATTTGCAGATTTTTATGGAAACCAGGCTAACAAATTCGGCAGGTTTGTTCAATTTGGTGCAGATCAAGATTGCCACTGTGGTGCTTCTAGATGTAGGCGTAAACTTGGTGTCAAACCCAGCAAGCCTAAGATGCCATCTTCTGATGCTGCATTGAAACTCGTTGCACGCCAGGTAGCAGCATCATCTCCCAAAGTGAAAGCAATGTTATCAGGAAGAAATGTACGTTAAAGTAGTCTAATGTTTCTCAAGTTGTTTGATATATAAATTTGGTTCAGCTTTTGAGCTAATATCTTGCTGCTCTTTGTAGCCTGTTGGTGAAAAGGTCATTGGACTTCGACTGAACTTTGTTGTTAACTGAGTTGCTTAAATTTCTTGTTCAGGTTCTTGTAACTCAAATCCTCAGAAACAACAGCTTACTGAATTTTATGTGTAGAGCAATGTCTAGAGACATCTGATTTCCTGGAATTAGCAATTGGTATAGGAAAGAGTTAGGTTTAGAGGGAGGAAAATGGAGAATGTGGGCCTAGGAAGCATGGAGATTTTTTATGAGCAAAGGACTAGAGATATGTGAGACTTTTTTCTTGGATAGTATCACTAACACTTGCAGTTCCTGTTTTATTTTATAAAGAAAAAGAACGATAAACTCCATTTCTTTGTTGGGAGGATTCCACTCAGCCTAATGATCATGCATTCATTTACTGGGTAAGGGGGGGCAATGTGGCACTTAATTGCAAAATGAAATGTTCTGACAGTACATTTTGACAAACTTCATTTCTGTTCTTACAAAGTTTCAGTTTGAAGCTATATATTTTGCCACTCTGTTAGCTGATTATTACTCCATTTTCTTTGGTTTTTCTACTATAAATTTAAATGGCTTTTTCTTGTTGCTTGGATTAGAAGCAGAAAGCAATACATTTATTGTATGTTAATACATTTTGCACTGTTGGTCACATGGAAAATGGAAACAGTACGAAACTCAATTCAGATGGAAAATCATAGTGAAAAGCCACAATTGTCCCAGATGCCCAGTAAAAGGAGCTCGGCCTGTATTTGTGAAACTGCATTGCAAGAGATTTCGCTTGCAATCCCAAATGTGTGAGGTTAACCGCGTTTTGCATGTTTCTTCTTGGAACCCCAGTGACTTTGAACTATATGGCTTTGTGAATGTGCTTCTTCTTCTTCTTCTCTCCTCTCTATCTTGCACTTGGATTTCATTTCTTTTACACTTACCCATTGCCAGCCCTCTATGTGTCACTATCCTTCATGTATTTTCTGGTTATTTATTTGTTGATTTATTTCTTTTTAGGTGGTAGTGTTTGACTACTGGCTATGTTTGTAATCTTCAGTTTTTCAAAGTGATTTGTGAATACCTTTTCTCCTCCTCATTTGCATATTTATTGATACCAGTTTGCTTATTTCACCTTCTTATCATACATGAATAAACATGGAAAACCAGGACTAATACTAGGCTTTTGTTTTCTTTCCCTTGGAAAAGGTTTATCAGAATGGAGGTCTGGATGGAGGTAAGGATTATGTGATGTTTTATGTCTATATTTTGCCTTCTCTTGAATAGTTTTGGTTGCCTATTCCTTGAATAAATTGGGGGACTGTGAATGGTGAGAAAGAACTAATGTCTTGGATTTGGTGCTCAATTTGTCACTCAGGAGTGAACGCATTCAGTAATTGCATTGGTGAAGTTGTCAGGATTCTCCGCCCCGAGTATAAGAGGTACTTATGAATTATTTGTCTCTTTCTATATCCCCCTTGAATTGTGGACCTATTTCATGAATCTGAGCTTTGGGGTTATATGAATTTCTCCCTAGTAGACTTGATTTTTATTCTCTCAAGAAGTTAATAGCTGGCTCTTGCCTATCTTGCCTCCTCTCAAAATATACTTTTTGTGGTTTCCCAGAGAAAATACAAAATTTATGCAGTCTGAAAGCTGAGACTGGATTTTACCGGTTAGGTGTGTGATTGCATGATAATCAGCTCATTAGCTTAGCTGCCTGGTTTGGTGGTTATGGTTTTTATTTTCCGCAACCTAGTACTAGTATTACTTGGTACTCTTTTTAAGAGCGCTAGTGCTATTTTATTAACGTCTGTATTATCTATAATTGGTTTATTACTCATAGTAACCATCCTCTGCGGACCCAAACAAAGAAATGAGTTAAGGGATAAACCAAAAGAGAAGGAAATCATGGCCGTTTTTTTTTAATTGTGATTCTTTTTTTTCTTTTTAATCTTTTTCTTGCCTCTCTGCTGTTTTTGTTATTCATATTAATTCTCCTCTCCCTTGAACCATCTCAGGTCATTTGGTATCATAAAACGGTTTGATAACATTTCAAAGAAGCATTTGGTGAGGATTTATTTTCCCACCTAGGGTTGGGCCTTTATCTGTGATGTGAGTTTATTACCCCCGAATAAGCTACTGACGATCAACTACAATTCTGCAGATCATGTTTGAAGATGGAAGTGTTGAATCTATAGACATGTCAAAAGAAGAGTGGGAATTTTGTAACTTCCCTATAGTAGGTTAGGGTGAGTACAATTCTTACTGTCTTATCTCTTGCTTGGATAAGATCTATGTGATTGTTGCTTTTGCATCTCCACCTTTTCCCATCCTTTGGCTGTGGTCATATTTCCCTTGAAAAATCAAAAAATTATTCGTCCTTAAGTTTTAGCGACCTTTATTAATTATGTACACATGCCAAATTAAAGAACTGATTATGTGATATACATAAATTTCTTGGGGCTTGCTCTTTGTGGGTTTGTTGATGTTTTTTTCCTTGGTAACTAGATAATTGTCGATTCGCTCGTCAAAATGACCTTTACTATACCCATGTTTGATACAATTTGAGTTCAAAGTACACTTGATAAGCCAGTCACTGATGGATGAGCTGTGCTACTCCCATTTTTGAAACCTTGAACTGACGAAGGAAAGTTTCAAAATGAGGCAAATAGAACTTGAGCGGGTAGTAACCAAGTTTAGATTCTGTGTTTAAGGATCTCGTGAGTCTTTAAAGCTACCTCTGTACATTGCAGATTTGAATGATTGGCTTGATTATCTCTGTGTTGGCTCATGTTGTCTATTGATTCATCTGTTCCGTGAGATAATGGATATTAATAACTGCTGCTATGGTTTTTCTGTTTTTCGGTAGAGGAGTACCTTTAGTACCAGCCTTCGACACTTGCCCCAAACCAGTCAATGATGGATGATCTGATCTGAATTGCATCTAGATCAACCAGACCTTACCAAATACCTTGTAATAGGTGAATTAAAAAAATCAAGCGCTGTTGTGTTTTCTTCCAGTCATTCATTATATGTGAGGAACTATGTTACTTCAACTCAGCATTGTCTGACAAGGGTATGTCTGAGGTGTCAGACGCGGTAATTTCTGACATTTTAACGTGCTTCTGGCCTTTAAAGGAGTGTCTGGTGCCCATGTGCTCCAAACCCATGTCAGAGTGAATAGGTATCAGAGACGGGTATTTGAGTTGAAATGAAGTCTAAGATACGCGAGGAACTAGTAGAAGCTAGAGTCTAGTGAGTATAGATACTCTGCTTAACCTCTCAGCTGCAGGCAATTAAACTGCAAGCCATTCTGAGATTTGAAGATGTCAGGAAGCTGTGTTGGTAAAGTTGGGATCTAGGTTCAGAACTTGTTTAGATCAGTTGTTGTGCCTCATAATGCACACTTGATAGAAAACAATGGTGCTTGGTAGATATAAAGTTAGACCCGATAGTGTTCATTCTGCAACTAGATCCAACATCTGCTATAATTAGGGGAAAAGGGGGAAAAAAAAAAGGAAAAAAAAGGACATTTTAAAGTTCTTTATGGCAGGACTTAGGCTGCATATTTAATTAGTTTGTTAGTGATATGATTTATATCTTGATACTTCTGTGATATTATTATGACGTGGGGGTGCATCTGCATATTCCATTTTCAAGTTATGGACATACTTTTATCTTTTTTTAAGGTTTCTTCTTTAGGGGAGGGAAAAAGAAACTCTTTTATTTTTTTATTTTTATAAGCTCCTTATAGGGCAAGCCAATTTGGGAAGTTGAATGGCCTCTCCAAACGGCCACCCCATCCCCTGAAGAACCGGTTTGGACCTTGAAGCTCGCCACCGATATGGAGGCTGGGACTAGACATCCATCACTATCAAGGTGCAAGCCTCATGGTCGAAAAACTTGCCTATAATGAGGGGAGGGCAAACAAAATTTGAAGTGTCATAAGCTGTGTCAATTTTTCAAGACTTGCAAATCTGCTCAAGAAGGCTATCATGTTTGGACTATGCGTAAGACACTTAATATTAATTAGAACTAACAGCCTTACTTCAATTACCCTTTCGGGGTGAGGTTGCACGTTTCAATTATATGCTTGAAGAAGTACAGTTTAATGGTGGATCTCGGGGCGTGGTTGTGCTTTGTCTTTGGATCTTGGAGATGTAATGGTGGATTGAGAAAGGTGAGAAGGACTGGGGAAAAGATTAAGCTTGGATAATGATAGGTAACAGGCCAACAGCATATTGAAAATAATTTCATGAGAATATATGGGTTCTTTTTTTTTTTGGCTTTTTCCCCTTGTTTTTGGATGCGTCTATTGCCAAGGTATAGCCCTGTTTCAGGTTTTTTTGTGCACGGAGACAATCTTCCTTATGTAGGCCTCTATCATTGGTATTCCGTAACTTCGAATACAAACTTCACAGCCCCAACCCACACCTGCATTGCATTACAAAGAAAATAAATTTTGAGAGGAGTTGCCTTCACTAAAATTCAAGTCTTAAAAGTTTTGTCTGGTAGAATTTGTTGTCCCTGAAATTGCATTGTGTTTCTTATTTTTCTCTGTGCTATAAATTTCCTGAAGGGGTGGAACACCTTTACGCTTAGCTGTTACCAACAGCTACTTTACGACGAGTAAAATGAGAATGTAGAGTAAATTATAGCAGTGAAAAAGTTCCTTTTCACACTAATTTTTGCTGTTACTGGTAATGCTTTGATATCAATTAAAGGAATCGTATGTTATAAGTGACATAACTGTGGTTCCTCGCCCCTGTTTTTTTCCCCCTTTTCCTTTTCTACAGGTGGAATCTTAGCTAGCAAGGCTTCAGTTGCCTTGTTGTATCACAAATTATGATCTTCTGTTTAACCTCATCAACACATTTGCGCTCATGGAGAAGGATTGAGCAGAATCAATAGCAACACCATAGAGGGAATAGAAAAAGGAACAGAAAAAAAGGGAAAAAACGAGCACATGTATCCATATGTAACAATGCTTTTTTTTTTTTGGGTAAGAAATTATGTAACAACCTGTTATTACTTATATTTGATATCCATTCATTTTTGTACTTTTTGGTAATAAAAGTGTTGTAACGTAGTGTATCATAATCACAGATCCTACTTTTGTTGTTTTTTCTTCTGAAGACATTTCCGGTTTAGGACCTTCACATTTGTATGATCAGTCCTCTGTGAAAATCCAGTCATTCAGAAATCTCTACTGTTTATCAGCATAACTCGTGGGATGGAGAAAACAAGCTCATCTTCAGCACAAGTTTGTTCTTGAAGGTGTTGCAAATTTTCCATTTCTTTTGGTTTCAATGTTTTGTTTTATAGATTTTGAACGAGTCCGGATCCACACTGGTAGTCTGAAGAGACCCCGTCATGGATGGCCGTTGCTGGCCCTACTTGACGAATGCACCAAATGGTGCATCGTGGAACAAATGGAGACCTTGAAATGAATCTGCTAAAACTTGTTGGTGATACTCTTATTAGTGTACCAGAATTTGTGGTGGGCAGAGTGTTAATTATTTCTGAAAGCATTATGCAGGTTTAGATCTTTATGGTCAGAAAGCCTGACATTTTCACCCTGAAAGTGTCTTCATAATGTGGGCATTCATTACTCATTATGTCCATTACTCATAATTTCACTGTTTTCAAGTTGTGCTCCCACTTCTCACATGTCACAAATCACAATGGATTTATCTGGTTTAAGAGAGATGGCATGTGGACTTTACTGTATACTTGAAGCAATCCTATAGTATTTAACCATTTTTTTTTTTTCAAACAGTATATGATAAAAGCTGAATTTTTTCTTGGAATAGGGTTGGTTAGCAAAATAATTCTAAAATTAGGTTGGGGTAGAAAATAATTCTGGAGATAGTGTCCACGTTGGATTGGACACCACAAGCCGCATAATTTTTTTTTTTTTCGCATATTCAGACATAAATCGCCCTCCAAGAGGGCGAGTTTCTTTCAAAAAACACGCCCTCCTGGAGGGCGAATTAGGCCTTTACAGGTAAATG
>BSSO01004131.1:0-15083 GCA_030267885.1 Mesembryanthemum crystallinum
CTTATTTATTCAGGTCGTTCTATTGAATCTATACAACGAATTGGTCCTAGACTAAAGCAGTGGCTTGGGGAGCCTCAACCTCAACTCATAATGCCACTCACAATACCATTGTGTAACATGTTTGACTTGGTTCCAGGGGAGGATAGGCTATTTGCAGATTCCATTCTCTTCAGGCTTGCAGGTGCATTTGTATCAGGGGATAAAGCGACCAAAATTTGTGTCATAAAAGTATTTTTGTCAACCCTTAGGCACTGCAAGACAAAAGATGGACAAGCCCATGGAATCTTTTCAAATATGAGCATGGAAAACAGACTGGATCTTCTGATGAAAGTTAAAGTGCTGCTTTGTGCTGAGTGTGTTGAATCCAGAGCATTAACTTTAATTCTGTTTGGATGTTGGGCTGATATGGCTAAAGATAGTGCTGAGATACGACATGCGGTACTCTCTGCTTTGAGCTCGTGTCATGTTTTGGAGGTGAGGTTAGTATCTTCTATTGCTGTCCGTTGTCCAACTCTGGTGGAATTTAATGCTGTTCTTTGGCTGCATCACTGTTTGTTTCTTCAAGTTTTTCCATTCAGGGAATGCTACTTTATTGATTTCCAATATATTTGATATCTGCTAATTAAAGTAGTATGGTTTCTGCGACTATATTCCAAATTCTATTATGTTCATGTTTTTGTCCACTTTCTGTTGGAGCCAAAAGATTCTCTACCTTTTGGCTTTGTAATATAATGGACTAAATCAAAATGGCTAATAAAGCTATCTGCACATCTTATTTATTGTGAAGATGCTGATAGTCGTCGTACTTCGGATCAAGGGGCAAACAGAAACAGCCTCTCTGTTCGCACATGGGTAAGGCTGCGTACAACCGACCCCCCTTACCCCGCCTAGGCGGGAGTCTCTTTGGAGGCATTGGGGTAATATTGATGTTGATGTTGGATTTCCTTAGTTCCAATTGAATTTTATCTTGTGGTTCTCTACCTATATATTCAACAGTGTGGGCTGGTGCTCTTAATTTTAGCCTAAGTTGTGTTTTAATTATCATTTGAAAGCTCTTTTTTTGCCCATCATTTACCTTTTTTTGTTTTAGTTGCTGACAGTATTACTAAAAATACTAATGCTTTTGTTATAACCTTTTCTAATCTGCCTTTGCTAAATCACTTAGTGAATGTAATTGTTCCTTTATATCTCTCTTAAGGAACCATGTTCAACGGGCAGTCAAAGGAATTTGGTTGGTAATGATCTTAAGAGTAACAAGTTGCTCATGAGTCCAACAAAGGATGCATATGTCTCACTTTTTTTACATGACAGATGACTGATTTGTAGATCTTCACTGAAAGTCATTAATGGATCATATTCATTGTTAACAGCAGGTGTCAACAAGATGAACTATGCCACTCAAATAAGCCATCTAGACACTTCTGCTTTGGGGCGACCCATGTTAAAGTGACTGCTGTTGCCGTCACTAATTACATATCACATCAACTTTATTTATTGATCTTCACAAATATCAAAAGTTTAAGAGTTCTGCAGAATATTGAAATACCACTGCATTTGAATGGCAAAGCAACTTTTTAAGTCATCTCATGATCATAATACGGACTTCAACATGGCCTTCCTGCCTTATAGTTCCATGGATACATGCATCTTCTTTACTGTGAACCATCTAGAGTTTACCGAGCCTAAATAGAATTTCAAGTGACTATTTGAAGGGCATGACTGATGTTTGATTATCACTCTGATAGGTTAAAGCAACACTGTTTGCCGCCGCATGCTTTTCAGAGGTTTCAGATGACTTTGGATTTGTTTTCTTAGAGCGACTGCTGAACATGATGACTTCACCAAAAGCTTCACCAGCTCTGAAATTGGCAGGAGCACGGGCTTTTTCAAAAATGCAGTCCTCACTTTTACTTGCAATCAAATCATACAAGGTAATTGATTTATTTTTTGTTCCTTGCTCGTCAACACAAGGGTTCCTGGTCCAAATTTTCAAGTTACTGAATGGTTGCATTCATGAAAGTTCTGTTGAGTGCAAACTTGCCTGCATCCAGAAATAGAATTATTTTTGTCTCTTCTATTCACATGCCTCCAGGCACAGTCTGGTACATTTATGCAAAGATATTGTACTGATCGAGTTTCATGCTAGTCATAACTGCATATTTCTTTCCCTGTAGACAAAGATGGTATCGGCATATTCTTATGCTAATTCCTATAACTTCATTGATTGATCTTATATCAGCAGAAAAATATTTGCCCATTTTAAGGATGTTTGGCCAGCTAGGGATGTGAGCGATTGAGGAATGAACTTTCTATTTATCTTATTTCTATGCTGCTTGGCTGACAGAAACAATGGATTCATGTGTACATATTCTGCTACTTTTTCTGTACTTACCATATTCTCAACCAACTCATGAAGCTCCCACACACAGCTAGCATTTCAAATGAAAAGGACACTAGACCAGCTTGAAGATGTTATCCTTGTTTTGCAGCCTGGACAAACATTGTTTAGTGCTGAACCTTTACCTGCCCACACAAGCCCTAGAGAATCTAAACGGTCTATATTTGTTTGACTTGAATTTATGCATTTGTAAGAAGATCAAAAGCAATTTCATTTCAGCTTTATTTGATGCTGTTAGATGTGGTTGTACGGAGAAAATGTTTACCTATTAACTGATACAGGTAGGTGCAGAACTTCTGCAAAGATTTTGTGAAGAGGATATTCTGGCCGCTATGTTGATCTCGCTCACAAAGCTTTCTCGTAAAACAGGAATTTTGATCTCTGAGCAGGTAAATGATTAATTACAGCTAGCCCATCTACTTAATATAAACCTTCTGAATTGCTCTAAACTGCCCTGCCTCTTACTAAGTTATCTTCTTTGAGTTTTGGGCATTATGGGCCATTTTTCATGAATTAGTATCTTACAAACCTCAATGTTTTATTCCGGATTTTTATATACACTACTTGTTGGTCCGCGTGTGATGCACGCAGTCCCCCAAGTTGTTTTCATCAATAGTACATGTACATCTGCTGGCGCTATATATAAACTTGTCTAAATACATAAATTTTCTATAGTGGCTAGCAGGCATGTGATACCAGCTTTAATTTTCTAACATTGCAACAACAACAGCAATGGCAACGGCAACAACAGAATCAAGGAAAAACAATTCATCTAACTAAGAATGTCACCCAATATTTGATGTACTTGCCACCCTTTGAGATAGATAATGGTTGTAGAACCAAGCAAACAAAATAAGTACAATTATAATTTGAGGAGCGTTGTAGTTTTTCCAAGTGCACTAAACCAACATCTGGGGAAAATTTAATTTTTTTAACGATGCACGTCCCTTAGTCATGGATGATCCTCAGTGCTCAGTCATATTCAGTCACTTTGTTTTGCTACAAAGCATTGACATGGATCCATGTTCATTCCATGCCAATAGTTCTATTGCCCTACATCAGAGAAAGTCAGAAAACACATGTATGAAGCAATTCAACTAACAGAAAAAAAGTGGGTGTCCAATAAGGGGGAGCCTTATAACAAATGCACATCAAAATGAAATGTTAAGATAATAGAACTCAAAACAAAGTTACAGGAGAATGGTTTTGTAAACAAAAAAAGGTCGTTCCGAGACAGTAGAAAATTTGGCAATAACATTTATTTCATCAAAATTTGCATGTTAAGTGATTATGTCAGTCCTTTTAGCAGCACATGAACCACGTAAGAGCCACAAAGTGGCACAAGAAATTATCCTCACACTGGTCAATTTGAATAGAGCAAATTGTAAGAGATCATAATTAAATGGATTGTTTGTTAGAAAGTACATTATGTTTCTCACTTTTTGTTGTAAACTACCTTTTACAAAAATTTTTTTGCAATAAACTACCTTTGAGAGTTTTTTTTTTTAAGAAGTAGTACCATTTGACGGAAAATCACTTACGGTGTTAACTTGCCCTTACAAAGTGACTAAAGTACCCCTCGTCTTACACCTTCCTTCCCTCTTAGTTTTTTCTTTTCAACTACTTTGAAGTCGGCATTAGAGATAAACCATCGTCAAAGTCATCTTCGCCAGCATCGGTAGCATCGGTAGCAACTGGTTCGATGGTTCGGCTATCGACTCCAGATCCGACAGCAAATATTGGAAGGGAAGGAAGATAAGACAGGGGTATGTTGGTCATCTCGCAAGGGAAAGTAACACCATTAGTCATTTCCGTCAAATGGTACTACTTTACAAACAAATACCTTTTAAAAGGTAGTTTCCCGGAAAAAAAAATATATGTGTATAAAAGGTAGTTTCCCACAAAAACTGGAAAACATAAGGTAGTTTCTGGGAAAGAATCCGAATTAAAATTATCTTTTTCTCTTCATGACTTGGTACATGAATTTTTTTCCCCCTCAAGAAGAAGAATAAAACAATTTATGATCTTATCTCGAAGTCCTTCCTATCACTATTTCAGTAATTTGCAACCTCTCTAACTATTTCAATTATTACCAATCAATAGTTCTACAAGTTATTAAACATATAGACATAGAGAAATATAACATCATATATTTTAATACAATAATTTTGAACCACATCCCTTAAAACAAAACAAAATAAGGAGAAATAGTATACTAATCTCTATTGAATCTCATGAAATAGTTTGGGTTTGGATAAACATAGTGCTTATATAGCAACAACCCAATTTTCTGCAGATCAATGTAGAACTTCGCTATCTAAGACCACACAAATTAATGGCTGTGCTAGATTTGTTCAATGAAAAATTCTTGTCATGATCATTCTTGGACATGCGTAATTTATTAATAGGTGATATGATCGTTTCAACAAGATATATCCAAATAATATCTATGTAATACCCTACTAAAGGTCTCTTCAAAAACCCATACTCCAAAGTCAAATGTTAGGATCGACAATCGGGTTTTTGAAATCTGTTAAACGCTCACAAAAATAATCAAAGGAATTAAAATGAGACAATAAGGAAGACAAACAATTTTTTACGTGGAAACCCAAATCGGGAGAAAACCACGGTCGCACTAGGAAATATGAGTTGTTAGGATGGAATTCAATGCCAAGGACACTTCAACCTCTAGTCTACCATGGGTACTTATAGTACTTGAATGACCATCAAGCTACCCCATTGACTACCCATTTACTAGAGAAGTTACACCTCCCTTACTACCCCATAAACAATGGACGTAATTTCTAAAATGGTTACAAGACCAAAACAACAATTACAACCATAAAGGGTATTGACTAGCCTTTAAGTAAAGAATTAACCAAGCATTGACCAAGTATAAACTCATGCTTTTGTTCTCACTTAGGCTCCACCACTCAACATCAAAGACGTGTTAAAATATACTTGACCAATGAAGTAAAATCAGATTTTGACGATCTACCTCAGAGAAAACTGGTTTATTGCAAAATATTCAGTTGGGAAGTAGGAATGGAGGATCAAGACACAACTTTGGTAAAAAGCTTTTAGTATCTGAGACTCTACACCTGTATCCAACAAAAGAATGTTAATTACTGTCAAATTCTACACCAAGTGCACAAACACAATCTCTTTCCAAGCTCTAGCAATGACTATCTTATGATCAGATCTCCATAGGACCAAGAATCAAAATATCCTTCACAACTTTCTCGAAAGGCATCTTAAGAAGCTGAGTAGCCTTCTCGTATCTTAGCTTCTAGCCCAAAATTGAAGGTGATCTAGAGTTTTTTTAGTGGTGGAAAGTGAAAAGGATTCTCTTCTCATTTTTCTCCTTGTTCTCTCTCTCTTTCTTTTGTTCCCTCACTACAATCTGTTTCATCATCAAGATCAAGTTATGATCCAGCCCTAACTACATTCCACAATTGAAATTCAATAGAAAGATCACACAAAGAAAGAAGTTCGAGGCCTTCTTTTAAGCATGGGAGCTCCATGGCTGGATCTTGATGATGGTATGAACTGTACTGAGTGACTTTGGCTTGCACATGTATGATGTAAACTTTTCGAACCTAAACTCGAGGCATAACATATTACTTATTTTTGTCTGTACAAACATTCATAGTCAGTAGGATCTAATGACCACTGTCCACGCTATTTTATACTAAGGACAAGCATCAGTATGCAACTTGACAACAAGTGGCAATAATATTTGACAACAAACTGAGAAATTAACCAAATACTGCACAAACAATGATGAGAAAAATAACAAATGGTAGATCGCAAGGTTTTTGTACAACCAAGTGAAAATATAGAATGTAGTATCTTTGCAAAAATGTCTAAGGAGAAAATAGAATAGAGTGAAGATTACCATGGAAATTATCTGCTATAGGTCACTTTGATTTAAGAGACAAAAAATTTGGTAAATCAAAAGGAAGAAGAAGAAGGCACCAAAATATGAAGTGAAGCCCCCCCAACTAGGATCATTATTGAGCTTAATGGTTTGGTCAGCTAATTATATGCATTAGAAATTGCTTTGGAAGATAGAATTAAAAGAAGGAAATTTTGTCAAAAACTACCTTACGTTTTCCACTTTTTGTAGGAAACTACCTTTTATAATTTTGTTGCGGAAAACTACCTTAAGTTTGTAAAAACTTTGCAAAACACTACCACTTAACAGATTCAGTGCAAACGGTGTTAACTTTTGCCATTATTTAATATGAGTTGACGATTTTGCCCCCATTTATTCTTCACCTTCTCCTTCTTCCTTCCATCACCAGCTACCTTCCTCTTTACTTCTCTCATCATTTCCATTAACTTATCCTCACCATTCAACATCTACAACTCTATCCCTCTCTCAATTAATACCAATTGGGTGATAGGAATAGAGAAAGAGCGTGAAAACTTGAACAACCCAATTAAAATGTCAAACCAACACTATAAAAGTGCAAGCTTTGTTGCTTCCGATCTCATCAATTTCTTGAAAGTTAAAGGTGGGTACTTGGAGGTTGGTGTCCAGGCATATGGAGGCAGATTATAGCACATATGGTTCGACTGGGATTTGGCAGTTGCTATCTTCATTGTCAATTTCACAAAATTTAGCCCAATTGCAAAAGTTAGGAGTTACAAAAGAATTTCCAATTTTCCACTCATTAAGAACCCTAATTTGTGGAGAATGAGAAAGAGTGGTTTCAATCTTACCATCACAACAGTGTAGAGAGAAGCTTTAGGAGAGATACTAACAAAGAACATAAGGTAGCAGAACAATTAAATAGAGGGGGAAGGAAATTGGAGGGAAAACTAAAAAAAAGGGGAAGGAAATTGAAGGAAAGTATCAAACATTGTATGCACGGAAGGGGAATAAATTAACTCAGATATTAAGGGTAAAGATAGGGGGCAAAATAGTCATTTAATATAAAATTTAACACCGTTTGCACTAATTTCGTCTGTTGGTAGTCTTTTGCAAAGTTTTTACAAACTTAAGGTAGTTTTTCGCAAAAAAAATTATAAAAGGTAGATTCCCACAAAAAGTGGAAAACTTAAGGTAGTTTTCGACAAAATTTTCTTAAAAGAATATTAGAAGGAAGAAAGGAGTTTGGGATATCACAAATATGAGCTAATTTGTGAACCAAAATTGAAAACTTCTGAGCAACTAACCGTTCACATTTAGTGGTTTTAAATTTGGAGTGGTCTACTCAATCATATGAATCCTTTCCACAATTGGCGAATATTAAGTGATAGAAATCTATTCTGAACAAACAGCAGTTGGGAAATGAAAAATTAATTTCACATGCCAGTTGAAACTACTCCAGTAGCTATTTGAAAACCAATAGAGAAAGGGGGGTGGGGACGGGAGAGAGAAAGGAGAAACTACTAAGTCAATAGCACATTGCTGGTCAAACTGTAAAAACCTGGATAATAAGTAGATCTTTAATCTTACAGCCCCAACCACAAGATTAGGCCCTGTTGATAACAGTTTTTTTGGAAACAAAAACCATTTTTTGAAATCCACTTTTGTTGTCAGTTTTGACAATTGCATAGACAATTATGAGGACAACATAAATCAGCTTTAAATTAAATTTTTACAGAGTTGAAAAACTGGCAACTAACTGACAATGACCTCCAATAGGGCCTTATATGTTCACACATGCACAAGATTTTGAGGAAACTATGCCTTTTCAAACGAAGAGAACCATATGTCTGCAGCAACAATTTAAATGCGTAGTTAATGCAAAATACAGTAGATGATGCTAGATATATTGCGAAATTTCACCATAATGTGATGAGATTGAAGCAATCTGCCGCATTTTGCATAGCTTTTCACTTCCATTATTGAAACATTCTAGAAAATGCAATATTTTGGCAATTAGCACTAAAATCAAAAAGAATATTACCATAAAATGAAATCCTTATAAGTGAGATTGATAAAGGCAAAGACTGCCAATTAGCAAGAGAAAAAGGGAAGAAACATCGTTATAGAAAGGTGATAACCTAAACGAGATCGTTGTCCATCTTAAAAACCGTGAATGATTATTGGAGCCTTAAGCACTATCATGGCTTTTTTGCTGGCAAACTAATATGTAAGAATAATCTGGGAGGAGGTAGAAATAAACTGTTAGAGTTGAGACAGAGAAATGGATATCCATCCATTTAAACCAACCCAAATTGAAATAAAAAAAAGACCAAAAAGAACGTCCGAAAAAAGATAAACAAATCTTTTGTGATTGAATGAAGCAACCTACTCTTATTGCCATGGTTTTTTGTTAGACATAGAGAATGGTGAAGATGATAGAAGGTTTGTAGCAGGAAGAGAGAAAGACAGTGTATGTGTGAATGTGAGGGAAAGATTGGAGGCATGGGGTAGATAGGTAGAAGTGAGTAAGGTATGGGCTAGGTTGCATGGACAAGAATACGATCAGTGACAAGGACACAACACAAACACGGGGAAGGGCCATTTATAGATGATAATAAGCCTAATATATGTCGTGTCCGACTGCCAATGCATGTCGTGTCATGTCGTATGTTCAACGCACGACAATGACATGACACCTATCCAACGTGCCCGTGCTTCAGTTTGGGAGAGTAAGGGGAGGGCCAGGAAAATCATAAAAAATGGGTCCTCGGACAGGGGAGGGCGTGGGGCGGAAGATCTAGAAAAGAAAATGGGGAATATAATTAAAATGGGATATGGGCCTAGTCATTCGGACTGACCATATGAATAGTAAAGGGTGATCCTGTCTTGTAAGGGTAACATATTTTGTGTGGTTCTGTGGATGACAATGAAGTTTGGTTCTTGATCCTCTCAGCTCTGTCACGGATTCATGGCCATATAATGGGTCGTTGGAACACAAGATATATAACTTTCCTTCCAATGAACCATAATTTCCCACCATTTTCTATCAAATTTCTTGTTTGGCAATCTGTAATCTACATACAAGCATACTACATTCATAGGTATTTTAATCTTATACTAAAATTAGTTTAACTATCAATAGATGGTTTGCTGATGCAGGTTTTAACACAAGTAAAATCTCTGGATGCAGGTTGGCTTGCTTTCTTCATTGCTTGCTCAAAAGACAAGCTTGCACATGCAGGGTACGATATTGAGATGCTTGCGTTATATTTTGGCAGGAGCTGCGTGCCTTGTACCTATGAGTGCTGTTCCGCTTAAAATTTTGTTCAGAATGGTTAATGAACCAAACATGCCATCTCCTGTGCGCTCTGACATCCTACAGATTTTACTCAAGGTTGTCATTGATTTAACTTTTTGACTCATTGCTGCAGTTTTATCTAATTTCTGGACTTACTGGCTTTTATTGTGTGGTCCTGCAGATGATTGCATATGGTTTACCTAGTATGCCGCTCAATGACTTCAATGAGTTCATGAAGCAATTGAGATATGTTGAAAATGTAACTCGATCTTCAATCCTTTCTGAGAGACTCTTAGCTCTTGAAGTTTTAGTATGCGTATCTAACAAGATCAAGGGAAGAACAGACATAATTTTTGAGGGTAGTTCAGTTGCTTGTTTCTCTGGGGTTGTCTCGGCACTCTGTGATCAGATATCTCAGTTGACGAGCGTGGTGTCTGGTGCTATTGAAATCTTTGACATAGATAAAGAGTTAAGAAGCATGCTCAAATTGTTAATTGTACTGGTTGAGAATCACTCAGATTTGGGTTATGTCATACTAGATAACTTACACCTTCTTATTGAGAATAGGGTAAATTTACTTATGCCTGCAGTTGCGGTACAAATTTCTGCAGTGCACAAAGTTGTGAGTGTTGAAGCAGAAGAATATAAAATTTCTGTGCGAAAGTTTATGTTTTACATCTATAGATTTTTGGTGGCCTTCCTTGAAATTCTGGATGAAGCTTGTGCTGCTTCTGATCAAGTAGTTCACAAATTGAAGCATCTAGTCGATTTGGTCTGTGGAAGCAGTTTATTTGATCATTCTATCCACACACATTATGCCCTTCTTCTGTATACACATGTCAACTGGGTCTGTCTATTATCTGACAACAAGGATACTACAGATTTTGCTCAAGGCATGGGTAGATATTCTAATACATTGCTCGATTGTGAAGCACGAATCCATGAATGTGCAGTATACATGCTAGCAGGGGAGGATAACTGGTATGCATACAGAGCTGGAAAATATGCTGCCTGTGAGGGAGGTTGGTATATGGCTAACTTTATATTTCAAAGTCTGGAAACAAGGGTGCAATCTGGATTGTGCTGCCAGTGGTTAAAATTCTTGGTTCGGATCTCTCACTCTGAAAAGAATATTGAGGTGTTGCTTCACCAAGCATGCTACCATTGGTCTCCAGACCATGTGCCATATGTTGTGGGTAACATTGGCAGAGATATTATCTCAAGTGGATACATTGAAAAGCTTGTTGATGCTTGTAATGATATTTCTTCTTCTGACAAGGTGTTGGAAATCATTGCTTTATGGACACAACCCCTTCACTTTCAGAGATGGTTCTTGACTTTAAGAGTGAAGATTTTACTTGTCGTGGTAGATCTACTTCAAATGTTGGATACCTGTCTAACTTGCAAGGATGGCATAGAGAGTATTCAACATGCTGTTGAAAGGGTGTCACCGAAATTGAGAAGGCTAGCAGAAGAATGTGATTTAATTGCCTCATCTTTCATGGACATGGATTCCAAAAGCTTGAAATTGATTTCCGGTCTTGCATTCACTTGTTCGCTTTTGGCTTTCTGCATTGAATTCACAAATGCAACCGCTGATACGCCTAAGTTTAAGAATCGAACTGGTGATTGCCTCTATGTTCTTGTACAAGATTTAGCTGGGCGCCTGTGGCATACAGACCCAGAGACATGTAATAATCTCATGTCACTCTTGAAAAAACATGGAGTACATGAGAGCTCTTTGCATTTACTGCCTAGATTTAGGATTTCCAAAGTTGAATGTATCTCAGAAGACATTCTTACAGTTTGTAGATCCAGTGTTAAGAAGATAATGGGATTGCGTAATAAGTCTTCAAATGTTCACGATAAGGGCACAGCATTGCAAGGTTTACATGATGGTGTACAACTATTGTTGCATGTAGTTGCAGCATGGATGCGCATTCCTTTTCGGATTCCCAAATACTTCTTCAGAGTGAGGTATGCTGAAAAAATCGTTTTCATTTGATATGTTCTTTTATTGTATTCTCTACACGGATGACATCCAGTTCTGTCTGGTAGTCAGGTTCTTTATTTGATCTGTGATTCTTGTTTGAGATGCAGTGGAAGTTCCTTAATGGTGTTTCCCTTGTTTGAAGTATTTGAATTGCTCTCTCATGATATGATATGTAACATATTGTCCGAGATTCAATGCATCATGAGAAGCATGGTTGGCCCTACCCTTGGGAGGGTAGGGGTGACTTTGTTTTTATGTTGCACTGATACCTCTCTGCCCCGTCCAGATTCATTATCAGGTTGAATAACCAGTACATCTTTCTGCCTCTGCCCTCCCCCATTCCCCCCCCCCCCCTCTTCAGGGGGGGAAAAACAAAAGTGAAAAAAAACCCGTCTCCATATCTTGAGTGCAAAGCACAAGAGGATTCATTATTGGTTCATTTTGGATTAATTGTGTTCATGAAAGAGACATAAGAACTTTAATCAATTGGCATGCATATTGATTCGACTTGTGACGTTTGTTTTTTCGCTCAAGTTGCAAGTCTTTTTTTATTTCTCATTGCCTGCTCCTAAATGAGTCAATCTTGTAACTATTAAACTGATTTAAAATTTCAGGCCTAGTATTGGTTCGATGCTCATTTCTTCTAGTGTTGGCGGTGGAAAACATACCGAGATATCTGTCTCACTTGGATCCCACCTAGCACTCAATCTTTGCATTCAGCTCAAGAACGTACCATCAGACATATGTTTGAGATTTTCGAAGATCTATTGCATTCTTTACTGCAAAACATCATTTTTGGTGATGAGACCTAATTCAAATATCAGTAGAGAAGCTTATACAGGGTTTCAAGCATCAAAAATTGATATGCTGATAGATCTGAATAAGAAATTGCAGTGCTATGTGATGAAGCAAACCAGAGAATTTATGACATGTAGAGATCACCATAGTGATGGTGAGGCCGTGGAGGTATGTGTGTGCTTCGAAACAAATGGTAGCTCACAAGGGTTCTCAACTTGCGTGCTGGATGTTTCTACTTTTCCTTTGGGTTCCTACCAAATACACTGGCACAGTGGCGGCGTCGACAGTGAAGGAGCTTACTGGAGCATTCTGCCTTTAAGCCCAGGTCCCGTGATCAGGGTGACAGAATAATCTTCTAGAGGTGATATTGGTTATTCTATTTTTGCATGTAGAGATTAACTTGGTTGTTGTAGTTGTCACAAGGAGAAATCATAAGAATAGTGCTCTTGTTCTCTGCTTTTGAGCACATATACAGAGGTTAGTTTGCTTGTTCAAAAGGGTTTGCGGATGTCGCTATATATAGTGATTTAGATTATGAAGAGACAGACAGCTTTGAACCTTGTGGGCACTGAGCAGTATAGAGGGAAGCTATGTTTTATCATCTTTGAGGTGTAATTGCTGTTCACAAGGTTCATTTGTTGTTTTGAGCTCTGTGGACATGCATAGAATAATTACTCCATATTTTGATCATATAAAATTGAGCAGTATGTCACGGGCCGCCTCTTCCCAAACATCGTGATCGGGAATTGCGTCCATTAAGGATGTCAAATGATAAAAGTGGTGGGATCCTCTATGGAAGAGGACATTCTGGAGTGTTCTTTAAAAGGAGGTTCCAGAAGATTTTACATAGAACTAGAAGGTTCGAGAATGTTCTAGAATGTTCTATGAAGTTCTAGAAGATTCTTGACAGTTCTATAAAGCTTTAGAAGGTTCCGGAATGTTCTAGAAGGTTCTCAAGGATTCTAGATGTATCTGGAAGTTTCTAGAATATTGTAGAGAATAGTAAAGTGTAGAAGAGTCTAGAAGGGTCTAAGAGTTTCTTGGAATCTTGTGGAAGATTCTAGATGATAGTCTAGATTGTTCCTTATCTTGAATGATGTAGAATACTCTAGAAGTTTAGGGATCTTTGTAAGAGGGATGAAGAGTCTATAAATAGGGGTGACCTCCCTCATTTGTGCATCATCAAATCCATCTACACATCCACACTTGTAAAGAATCATTACCAAGTACTTAGTGGAGTACATTTGAGTTTCTACAACTCTTAGCTTCTCTTTCCCGTTCCTTTCGAGTTCTTCCTCCCCGACAACTTAGTCGACTTTAGGTCGGCAATCTTAAAGGTCGTCTGGAAGGGGTAATTCCTGGACATAAGGGTAGCCTGACTTAGTTCCGATGGACTGTGAACTAAGGGCCGCACGGGGTTGACAAGGGTTAGGGCGTCGCTCGGTGTCAGCACGTGACAAGTAGCTCACTAGAAGTGCTTTGATTTTTGACATGATTTGGTGGGAGTTCAACGTAGGGTTCTGTATAATGAGTAATCACATTCCCAGTGATGAGTTTGTTGTATTTGTGTTGTGTCAACTTTAATTTTTTTTTTTTTAAATTTAATTGTTTTATGTAAAGCACCTTAACCAGCGTTTCAGAAGAGAAAGCAAACAAGTGCTGGTTTGGGCAATTTTTGTTGTACTACTTTTACCAATTTTGTTGAAAAAAAGGGTAATTTTTTACTCCACGAGGACCCTTCCAACAAATTCATACCAAATTTATGGATCTCCTTCTCAAAGATTGGAGTATTAAGGAAAGGAAAAATTGTCGCCAACCTTTATATAGTGTGGCTTTTGCGGAAAACCCCCCTATAAAAAAAAAAAGTTGTAAAGAACCCCCCTATATGACAAAAACGTTTTAGTAAACCCTCTCTCCGATGAGTTTTTGAATTTTTCGGTGAATTTATATTTTATTTAACCGTTTTGCCCCTCTCTAATATATCTACGGATTTACCCTTTCCCCATTTTTCCCCCTCCAAACGTGCAAAATATATTGGAAAAGAAAAGGAAAAAAACATTGAACCCAAACAAGAGAGAGATTGAGGGAATGAGAGGGATTTCACAGACGGGAACAATGGATATATTAGTTGCAATGAATGATAATGAGGTAAAATAAAGGAAAAGGGTAGATCATATTAAAGAGGGACAAAAATGTCCAGAAAAATAGGACCTAACCGGAAAATTCAAAAACTAACCGGAGAGGGGAGTTTACTAAAACGTTTTTGTCATATAGGGGGTTCCTTACAAAAAAATTTTTTATAGGGGGGTTTCTCGCAAAAACCACACTATATAGGGGGGTTGGCGGCAATTTTTCCTTAAGGAAACTCTGAAATTGTGGAAGGGAGTGTTCTATGTTTCACCAAGTAATTTTTCTGAGTCAAATGTATCTTTAGTTATTGACATCTAAGAGTTACTTCGATCAAAACCTTTGACTACCTATATACAAGTGAAAAATTACAAGAAGGATAAACTTGCTTGCTGTTATGAAATACTCCCTCCGTTTTTTTTTTTTTATATGATGTTTTAGATTTTCATGTCCAAGTTTGACTATTAAATTGTGAAAAATTTACTTTGATTCACAATATAAAAAAATATTGGTTGGATTCGTATCGAAAAGTATTTACATAATATGTACTTTTTATAATTTTTGGATATATATTTTTAGAGATATTGAA
>BSSO01004132.1:0-15082 GCA_030267885.1 Mesembryanthemum crystallinum
ATCAAAGTGGCGCAAATTTCCAATCTTTTCAGCAGAGAAATGTGCTAGAAAAGATGATGCTTCAGCATGTTTGGTTGAAATGACATCTTCAACAGACACTTCAGATCTTTCAGCTTCATTCTTTGCGTTGAATAACTCATCAGAAGCGGTCACCATTATTATCTGCATGAGAGACATAACAAAGCTCAGAAAAAGGAAGCATAACATAACTTTGTGGTTTACGTTGAATGCCACATCTATACATAACCAAGATTGTAAACAAAATTTTATGTGCGTTTCCATAATGAGAAATGGAATCATCCGACTCAATTGCACATTTAAGCTCTATTCATTTCAAATGAATTCCACTAAATTGAGCTGAAGTGAATGAGGATATAAGGAATATTAATGTGACTTGCAGTTAGAACTGAACAGTATGGGTAAAGATGATATGAACTGGACATCTACTATTAAGCAACTCAAACTCTTCATTCCACACCAAAATGTCTAATACAAACAACATGACTCGTCAAAAGAATGCAGACAAAAAAAAATGCAAACAGAAGAAAATATGATGAATTAAGAAGTTGGTTACCTTAGCCAGGATAAGCTGAGCATCTGGATGACCTGCTTGTGCACACTTAATGATCAACCCATCTAAGTGTTGATATGATACATATTTGCTACAAATCGACAGATGATCAAATCCAGGAGAGCTCCTGGTAAAAAAATTTGACAAATAAGATAGAACATCAAACTATGGTAGTGCCAAAAAAAAAAAAAAAAATACAAGTAAAGATGTGCTTTATTGTAGTAGCTAGGTCGAGTAGCAGACCTAAAGTATACTTCATCTGGTGAAAATGGCTCGCATCGACGAGATACTAACAGGTTATCAAAAACCACTGCTTTTAAGACATCCTTATCTTGGGAGAATTTGTTGAACCCTTTGCAACTGACCAAGATACATATAAGATACTATTCTTAGTTAGTAAAGCCAAAAACTAGAAACCATCAAACACTAATTAATTGTTCCTCACCATTTTGGTCATTTTTTCTCTACTTATTGAAATTTAGACATCGAAACAAATATTCCACTAAAGATCTCAATAAAGACATAGAAGACAAGGTAATATGCATGATTAACTTGCAAATAATTATATTCTTATGAAACAAGCAGCAATGAAACGGTTTCTTATGAAACTCATGCAATAATAATGTAGAATCAAACCGATCTTTTGATTCAGAGCTGGATCTATACTTCTTCCTTAATACGTTTAGCAAACCCTAGACAAAATGTTTTAGTAGTCAAGCGAGTTAATAGATTTGCAAACTGAACAAGTGAGAAAACATGTAATTAGTGAGAAAACTTTAGCAATTTGACTCAGTTTGTCATTGATACATTCGACATGTTATATCTTTCTTACATGGAGAAAGCTCTTGCAAGATCAGCGGCTCCATTCGGAGGTCGAGCTATACGAATGAAGATTTGTCTCAAGGCATCCTCGTGCAAATCATCAAGAGTTGTTGGCGTCTTGAACATGATTATGTTGTAATATTGTCTGCAAAATAGCTAGATAATTAAGGAATTAAGTTCATGAATGATGTAGTCATCTCATTTATGATTTAGGCATCATTGCATATTGACTGCAAATTACTAATCAGCCTTGGTATACATATGAATATATGCTCTCAAATATGGATGGCGAAACAATAATCTATAGACTCCCAACAAAATCAATTTCGTCCAACATTTTTATAATTCTCTTAGTGCATGATTGTTTGGGAACTTGGGTTTCAAATCCAAGATTAAAATTGAGATGAGTTTAAAATTAAACAATTTCATTGCATCATAACAAAACAATAACAAAAAAAAGAAAAAAGAAAAGACATTCCACCATCTTCCCATTTGATATTTTTCTACTCCTTCCTTGTCTCCAAATTCTGAGTACCTCATACATGTGCAAAAGCCAAAAACTTAAATGAAATCTAGAATTTTTTTTCAAAAAAAAAAAAAAAAGAAGAAGAAGAAGAAAGAAAACTAATTTCAAACATAACATTATGGAAACAAATTCATCTATTTGCATCAAAGAAAAAGATCAAGAAAATTTGTCCTAAACTAAAGTAAAACCCATGGTGCTTATTACATCTATAAACAACAAAACACAATTACAGGTGAATATATAACCCAGCATTGCCCAAACATATTAATAATTCATTAAAAAAAAAAAGGAGCAAAAAAAAAAAAGAAAAAAAAAATAGTTGAAGGCTTACCTTGTGGAGCTTGAAGCACAAACTGAGAGATCAAATCTGCAATGCTTTTCAACTTTTTTTGTCTTTACCAATAATCTGTGCCACTGACTAGACATTTTTATACACTCCATTTCTGCAACCCCACCATTTAAGAAATAAATCATCAAATGTGATGGTAATCTGGGAGGATTTGTTGCCTAATGTGTGTTCTTCCTTTGCTGGCATCTAACTTAACTAATGACTAGGACGATGAGTTAACTACACTGTAAGAACCTAACGAAACTAATATGTTGTCTAGGACGATATTAACAACATATTCTTAATTCATTTAAGATCAATTACAAAATAACCAGGAGGGTAGTTGGTAATTTATTTGAACATAATCCCATATTTAAATCTTTCATGAGTAGAATCAGTAAATTCAGGACATTATCTTTCATGGGTATAGACGACGGTTTAGATAAGAATTTTACGGTTCCTAATTACCTCATTTGGGTAGAAATGAATTCTATCTTTGGTAGTGTTGATCTTACTTGGACTATACAACAAGAAAGCGGTATGGATGTAGATTGGATATTAGACGCAATTAGGTTTAGAGAGTTTATTTTAATGTATACATCAGTATAATTTCAAGTGTCTAAGTGACATATTACTTCTCAATAAAATTGCAATGGTCAATTGTAATTCGTAAATACCTACTATTCATTAATTTCCGAACTTTTAAGTTTCTGTACCAAAAAAATAAATAAATAAATTTATGAGACCATTTTATTTTATTTTTCAATTCATTCCTACTGAACACGGATCCGTAACTAAACTCCCACGTACCAAGCACCTCGTTAGGAAGCACAGTTTTGAATCAAAGTCACCGACTTTGCGATTTCACTCTCATTTCCATATCGACAAGTTTAATTTACATCTTCTCTCACCTCTCACAGGTAATTCGCCAACTTCCCTTTCGCGAATTAACAGACTTGGGTTTAGGTCGATGGAACAATCACAATTGTTTCTTTCTACTTCTCATGGTTTGTGCTATATACTGCTTGTATTACTCCTAATTTTGACAATCATTCTGTTCAATTTCTGTGTATAAAAAAACTCAGTTTGTTCGAGTGACATAAATTATGGGGTTTCTTCAATCTTTCAGTGGCATCAATTGACTATACTGGGATGTTTGTAATTCTGTAGTGAAGTGATTAAAATCAGTTTTTTTTTTTTTTTTTGAAAGTAATTGATTGATGAAGAAACTCAATGGCTGATGTAAATGTCAAATCTGAATTTACCCTGCCAAAAACTTGTACAGAAGTTTAATACTAATAAGTTGGAAATCTATATATAGGGTAGTTTTCAAGGTTGTGCATTTCAGGAAGAAATTTTGGCATGATTATTGTGTATAAATTGAAATTCCAGACTTAGCTTGTTTATTTGGTGGGGTTTCCATGGTTACTTATTTGCCATTCTAGCCATTTGTAGTTTCTCGTGGATACACTACCGCCATGCATCTACCAGTTTTGGCATGAGAATGTAGTAGGAGACTTTGAGTTTTAAAAGCTAACCTAACTTGGAAATTTTTTCATCACATTCTGATTCCCTATAGGGGTATCACAAGTACACACCGCAAGCCCACATCAAGCGGCAATTTCACCTGGATGAAATAAAATGTTCTCGGAGAAAAAAAAAAAGCTTGTTTTTTTTTTTTTTTTGGTGAAAAAGAGAGAAACTAGTTAATAGTTAAACCATATTACAGAGTCTAGGGAAAGAGATCCCTCTAAGATCTACCCTATAGGCATGAATAACCAGAGTTGTAGGATGTTCAGAGTACACGTTGTTTTGGTAAATGTCCTTTTTTTGATTTGCTTCATTTGCAAGAAGATCCGCAACTTGATTGACTTCCCTCGGTCTATGTTGAACTATGCATTCCTCCATCTTCATGATAAGCTCCCTGCATGCATTAGTTACATAAGTGAGTCTGTTCTTCCTTGGGTTGACGTTAGTAAGCATTTTTGTAGCTGTCAAAGAGTCCATCTCCAATATAATTTTCTTCCAGCCTCTCTGTAGAGCAGTTTCAATTCCAATTTTTGCACCCCAAAGCTCACTTGATAATGCGTCCATATTGTCAAGCCACTTCTGAAAGCCCAAGAGCCATATTCCTCTTGAGTCTCTAAGAACACCTGCACAAGCTGAGCTACTAGAAGTGGAGTAATGAGAACCATCAGTGTTCACTTTAACCCATCCATCAGGGGGGCTGGACCAACTAACATGATTGAGAATTTTTTTTCCAATGTGGCAGGGGTTAGGTCTAGTGGCAAAGAATTCCCAGGTTGAGTTAATGATGATGTTGCAGGCAGTTTGGGGGTTAGGGTTAGGGTTTCTAAAGGTTCTATAGTTCCTCCTCTTCCATAAGTGCCAAATGAAGAAACCAAAGAGGATGTTCCAAGGAAGGCCAATGGGATGAGGCACTGTGTTTGTGAGGTTAGATTTAAGCCAAATATGAAGGGTAGGATTGAAAATTGTGTCAGGGACAGTGAAGCAATTCCACACATCCTTAGCAAACTTGCAAGACTTTAAAATATGTAAAGTGTTTTCCTCATCAAGGCCACAAGCAGTACAAGTAGGATCATAGATGATATTTCTGATACACAGATTTTTGTTATGCTTAATCCTATCTTGTATCGCAAACCAAATGAAAAAAATAATTTTTGGAGGGAGAGGGAGTCTCCAAATCCACTCAAGATCGCAGTTGCTAGGTAAGGCATTCAAATTGTGACAAATTTTATAAACTTCCTTGGAATCAAATTTGCCATTAGCAGCAAGTTTAAAGAGGGGGGAGTCCTCCTCATTGGAGGTCATGGGAACACAATTCATCCATTCAATAATACTGTCAGGCAAACATAAAGGGAAAATTTCAGAGTTCCAGCCATGCTCATTAAAACAGTCAGCAATAGTTAGATGATCCTCCATCTCAGTAAGAGGCCCCTGAATTTGACTTCTAGCAAGACCTTTTCCACTCCAATTGTCATGCCAAAAGAGAATTTTTTTACCATTACCAATGAGCCATTGGATGTTATTGTGAAATATGTCCCAGCCCTTGTCTAAGGATTTCCATAAATGGGAACCTCTGTCAAAGGGGACAGGGGTGGTTCTACCTTTGATGTATTTTTCACTAAGCACTTTAGAGTCAAGCCTATCCGGGAATTCAAGCATTTTCCAGTTCCTTTTGACACAATTAACAGAGTTCATGGTGACATTACTCCTAATTCCCACCCCCCCTGCATCCTTGGTGCAGCTTAGTATTCCAAGCAATCATATGAAGTTTTCTGCCCCCCTCATGATGACCCCATAAAAAGGTGTTGGAAATTTGATCCAACTCTTTAACAGTGGTAGTGGGTAAATTATAGACCTGCATATAGTAATTAGGAATGGCTGCCAATGTGGAGTTAATGAGAGTAGTTCTACCAGCCAAGGAAAGATACTTGGTTTTCCAACTAGCTAGCTTCTTCCTAACCTTATCCACTATGAAGTTCATGGTTCTTTTGTTTGGTTTAGTATGGGTCAAAGGAAAACCAAGGTAGGAGCCCAAATCATCAGTAGCAGCAATGCCCAAAGTGGAGGCCACCAGATCTTAGTCTCAGGGGAGGTATTAGGAGAGAAATAGACTCTACTTTTGCTAAGACTAACCTTTTGCCCAGAAATATTGCAAAAAGAATCCAAGATGTCCTTGATAATGCTAGCATTTTCAGCAGATGCCTATCCAAAAAGCAAAATGTCATCTGCAAAAAATATGTGGGAAATCTCTAATTTATTCTTTCCAATTCCTATGGCCTTCCACACTCCTTCATCACAAGCTTGGTTGATCATTTTGGACAAAAACTCCAGACACATGATGAAGAGATAGGGGGAGAGAGGGTCTCCCTGTCTAATGCCTCTAGAAGCCTCAAAAGCCTCACTAGCATTACCATTGATCAGTACAGAGGCAGAAGAGGAGGAAATGCAACTGAAATCAGTTTTATGTAGTCCTGTTTCTTATTCTCTTAATATTGAATATCAACTCATATGATACAGTTGTTTGAACAGATTTTGGGAATTCATTTTGGTGCATGCTTTTCCATCATTCTGATTGGGGTGCTTGTGGTCTATGCATGTCTTTTCTGCTGTTAATCGAATCTTCTTATGCTGTTTTGTTTTTCTTTTTTTTGGTGGGGATTTTAGCATGATGCTTGACCTTTGGTGTTATGGTGGGCTGATCTTGCAGCTTACAACAATGAACAAAAGGCAGACTACTATGAAGAAAAGGCAAACAACGATTGTTGATTTTCCTTATGACATCTTAAAAGAGATCTTGATCCGTGTGGCTAGTTCGTCAAATGGAGCAAAAACTCTTGCTAAAGTAATCTCTGTGTAAGAAACATATCAGCTGTTTTTTAAAATTGGAAGAATAGAATTGCTATCAGTTGCCTTAATAATTTACTAGGACTTATCAGTTATCAGGCTTGTTGTTCTTGAAGAGTTTGAGTTACGACTTAGCACTTAGGAGTCATCATCTAGACTCTCCTCGGTACAGCGACCAGAAAGCATGTGCTGCAATTGGCAATTTAAGCTAAATAGGTGCACGCTGTGGAACCCTTATATGTTTTGACTTCTTTTCTGGAAATTCTATGAAATTTCTAATTGTCGTACATAAAATTGGAACAGTAGAACGATAGCAATTAGCAAATATAGGTCCAATATTAACACTGATGAATTTCCTTTTATATAGTGTCAACTACTTGCTGTTGTTGTCGCTATTGTTGACATCAATTGCCCATATTTTCTAGTTACAATGGAGTATATCAAAATGGCTCACTGTGCTTTGTTCTCCTTGTTTCTTGTTACTGCATTTCCAATCAAAGGTCGACTGTCCTATAAATCTGGTATTGACATCTTTTCTTCCTGGTTACTGGGGCCTTATGGGAGGGATTAGAACCCGGGAGGTATTTCAGTACTAGTCAAGCAGGACATTCTAACCACTAGGCTAAGATGTAATTGCTCATTGGTAATTTTCTTGTGTTGTGATGTTGCTCTGATGTTAATTATTAGTTGTATATTTGCTCCATATGAAATGTCATTGGTCGCAATTTTTTGTAGTTGCCAGGCTTTTCGGCAGTTTGTTGAAGACAAAGATGTCTTGAGGGCCGTGGCTTTTGATGACTTGTCAGTAACTGAAACTGGGAATCGTTACAGCTGATAGAAGGACTGATTGCCAGAAGTGCTCAAGCTGGACATACTGAAGCTCAAATTATCTTGGCCAAGGTAACAGCTTAAGGATTTTGATTATCAATGTTTAATGATATTTTCCGGAAACAGCTTCTCTGGATGTGCTAGTGGGAGATGTGGCTACATACATTCTGCCTTTTTCTAGACCCTGGCCTAGGCAGGATTCAATCTGTGTTTTTGTTGCTGCTGTCGTCTTTGAATGTGTAGTAATTATTTTGGCTCAGGTTCACACATTCTAGTTTCTAGAACCCCTTAAACTCATCTTGAGTTTCCGATGCTTATGAATTGAGTCTTTAAATCTGGCCACCTTATGCAACTTGGCAACTATCTAATCAGCTAATTAAGTGCCAAATGCCTTAGCTATTTACTGAATATACTTGCAAGAAAGACTCTAAATCTCTGTTTCTCCTTAGGTCCCTCCGGCTTTCTTGGCCTCTGCCCCACCCTGCCATCTGACTTCTGTAGTATGCCTGCAGTTTAAAGGGAGCTGAGGGATGACACTAATTGTTCGAGTGTGCTCTACCAGTACTTAGATTTTTAGAATAGGTAGTTTTCTTTTCGCTAAATGCTTTAGCCTACTTGGAATAGGGTAGTCACATAAGCTTTTTCAAGCGGTAAGCTAAAACCAAACAAAACTCAATAAACCTTCCTGACCTTTTTGTTCGTTCTCATTGTACTCTTTATGAATACATTATGCTTTGAAATTTCTATCATCAACCAGATTATTTGGTTCTACACCTTTTTTTTTTTTTTTTTCCTTCACCATGGACAGATAATTCTCATGAGCACTTCTCAGCTGTTAAGCTTGGAAAGAGAGGCTACATATGAAGAATCTTCTTTTGTTCAAGCCAGTTATGACAACAGCCTTTCAGAAGAAAACTCCCGTGTGTTCTGTTTTATGAGAAATTTCTTACCTCACCAGATTATCCGCTGCAAACTCCTGGTTTTTCCCACTTTGATTTGGTGAGGCTTTTTCTGTCTCGGGCCAAACTTTCTGAAGCTCAAGAAATGAAGCCATTTGTAAACGATTATATAAAGTACTTCTATGGGTGTAAAGGAGGATCGTTTCTCTCTTCATTTAACATGTTTGCTACGGAAAGCTTGTTGGCGCTTGTGGTGCTTGGAGGTCTGAACTTTGGTGAATTGTCACACGTGTAAGGTGGGCAAGGTCTGCGAGAGGAAATAATTTCTAAGTTTGATGCTCTTATGTCAACTATTGACAAATAGAGTAACCAGCATTTCAGATTTGCAGTTGTTTGTTTATATGGGTGGAACTGGAACTTTTAGTTATTTTCTTGTAATTTCCCTTGAACAATGTAGACAACTTAAAATAAAGTTAGCAAGGGATTTCATTAAATTTGCGTCATTATGGTGGCTAATTTCTTGATCGAGTACTCATTACACCCTTGCCCATTAGTTGAAGAGGTAGCTGAAAAATTGAGAATGTAGCTGAACGTCGAGAACTGAAGCTACCTGATTCAATATTTATCAAAACTTGTCGTTGTATTAGCTAAAAAGTGTGAAACGACATAAAAGTATTTGTTGAAACTTCAATGGGGATTTTTTTGGCAAAACCAAATTCAGAAGCTAGTGGAGCTGAAATGAAAAGCTTCCATTGTTGAGCTTTTTCGTTTTCAAAAATGTTTGTGCGCATACAAGATTAAGGTTAGTTAACCAAGCTTATCACTGAGATCATTTGTACTCAGGTCTCCAACTATGTACTTGGTGAAACAATTATAAAGAACAAAATAAAATGAGGAGAGTACGAAGTGGGCTTGGCTTGTGTTGAGATTTGGTGGATATTCGACGTTGGGTTGAAAGTGGGGAAGGAAGACATGAAGGCAAAGTGGCGATGTGTTGGAATTTGGGGTTGAACTTGCTCAATCCTGCAGACTTTAGCATAACCTCAAGAGTAGTCGCGGTCAGGGAAAAAAAAAATTTACTCAGATTAGGACACTGAATGGATCATGTATGTATCACGTTTTTTTTTCTTTATGAACTTTTTTTGTCACTTTTTCAACTTTAGCTGAACAGCCCTTTGAGATTTTTTGTTATAAATATATATGTTCTATGTTGCATTATATACCCAAGAGAAACAAATACTTTTGAAGTTTTGCTACTAGGGTTTTCCTTCAAGTTCTTAAATTTACATAGATTTCAAACCACAGGGCAAGATCCCTACACTTTTTCTCACTCTTTCTAATGAACTGTTTGAGTAGAGAATCAAACAGAGGAGAGAGTCAAAAATAACTGCAGGGCAATTCAGTGAAAACAACGCAACTTCTTAATAAAAAGTGTATTTCAAATTATGTATGCTAAAACCTCAAGAAGCTAGGTAAACCTGTACTTCATCAACATTGTTGTGCATATGTGATATAGGTTATTTGAGATTGTTTCTTTGAAGCTTCGATGATAATCCAGATTATTTAGTTCTTACAAAATTTCTTTATTCTCACCTTAATATTATCGTGAGCATTTCTCAGCTGTTAGGCTTGAAAAGATTGGCTACAGATAAAGAAGCTATTTCATCATCTACTCAAGCCAGTGATGACAATCACCATTTCAGAAGAATACTCTCGCGTGTTTTTTTTTAATGACAAAATTTCTTACCCCACCAGACCTATCCGTAAACGCAAACTACTGGTTTTCACTTTGGTGATATGTAAATCGAGTATATGTACTTTTTGTGAGTGTAAAGGAGAAGTTCTTCTTTCCCAGTGTAATGCATGCGTTGTGTTCAAGCTGTGTAATGCATGCGTTGTGTTCAAGCTGTATGGATAGGGAGTTGGAGTTTGTGGTGCTTGAAAGTTCAGAACAAAATAGGAAATTATTTATGTCTGCTTCCCAGTATATACAACATTTCGTGCTGAAGAAAGAGCAACTCCATCTGCCAGAAGTATGGGCAGAGGAGAAAAATACTAGTACTACTACCCTGATCGAGAGATTTGATGCGTCAATGATGTGTTTCACGATTGCAGCAGCAGTTTTAGAAGAATAAATGCACAAAGAGTGCGCTGCAGCAGAAAGTACTGAACTCGCTAATCTGGACATCAGTCAAGCGGCTGCATTAACTCAGGGTATAGCTCTGGAATTGTCCGACTTGCAAGTGCTGCGAACGGCTTTGGTTTCCCAGTTATGACAAATAGAGTTACCAGCATTTTCAATCTGAACTGAAAACTTGAGTATTCTCTTGTAAAAGGACATAAGCAAAGTGGAACAACTCTAAATATTAGAAATTTCATTAGTTCTGACTATTTTCTTGAGTCCTCATCAGTCATTACACCCTCGGTCCATTAGTTGATGAAAGCTGATTATTAAAGAGCAATCAGATGTGAAACTAGCTGAAGAGATAGCGAAAGTGAAAATGTAGCTGAATATCAAAAATTGAAGCCTAGCCTACTTATGTGATTAGAAGTATTTTGGCAGAATTAGTTGTCATAATAGCTAAAAAGTGTAGAAAGATAGAAAAGAACATGTTGAATTTATTGATTTTGAATCTCTATTGCAAAGCTTGAACCACAAACTGAGAGATTCAATCTCCAATGCTTGTCTTTACCAATCTGTGCCACTGATTGACATTTTAATACTCCCTTCGTTCTCAATTGAAGTTGACGCTTGGTAATCCGCNCATTTCTACAACCCCAGTTTTTAAGAAGAGCTGCTATCTCATCAGACTTGTCTAAGTGAGACAAGCTGTGATGGATCAAATTATATTGCGATTTGCACAGCCCAATGGATCAAAAGATTGGACCAAGTCTCACCTAAGCCATGATGAGATTCGTCCTAACAAGAATTTGCCTTTTAAGAAATAAATCACCAAATGAGATATTAATCTGGGAGGATTTGTTACCTAATGTGTGTTCTTCCTTTGCTGGCATCTAACTAAATAATGACTAGAACGATAAATTACATCTTCATTTAACTAATGTCTAGGGTAGATGGTAATTTGAACATAATGTCATCTTTAAGAATCAGTAAATGTAGGACATTATCTTTCATGGATATAGACGGGTTTGATTCAAGACTTTGTTTATGCTGTTGAACTTTTGGACAATGATCTTGCTTGGGGTATGTTTGGCAAAATTAGCTTTAGCCGTGAGCAGTTAGTATAGCTATTGCTTCAAATCTTGTTTGTTAACTGAGAGAGAGGGAAAAAAAAAAAAAAAAATATCTAACTGTCAAGTGAAAGCTACTATGAATAGTTTTCAAAAATCAGTTGTAGCTATAGATGTTGCTGAAATCTTGTTTGGTAGCTGAGATAAAAATGAACAAGCTACAAAGATTCAAGCTGTAGCTTTTGAAAGCTTTTGGTGCCAAACATACCCTTGGACTACACAAGAAGGAAGCGTTATGGATGTGGATTGGATATTAGACGCAATTAGGTTTAGAGAGTTTCGACGTATTGATTGTATAATTTCAAGTAAGCAAGTGACATATTATGTCTCGGTGAAATTGCAATGATCAATCTGAATAAAATTCAGACGAAGAATCTGCAAGTGGATAGAGGTTCTCAAACCAACAAAATGAAACATGAGGTCGAAGCCAAAATTGTGGCAAACGTTAGGACCTTAATGATGAAACATGACCCTAACTTAGAACCTTAAATTGTGCTTAACTTCCCAAATCTCAATACCCTAAGGCTACGTTTGGCAAAATTAGTTGTAGTTGTTGTTTCAAATCTTGTCTGGTAGCTATGAGAAAAAGAACAAGTTGCAAACTTCAAACTGTAACTTTTACTCAAAATCTAGCTGTCAAGTGAAAGCTAGCAGAGGTAGCTTCCAAAAATCAATTGTAGCTACCAAGTGAAAATCTAGCTGTTGTTTGAAATCTTGTTTGGTAATTAAGAGAAAAAAGAACAAGCTGTAAGCTTCAAGTTGTAACTTTTGCTTAAAAGCTATCAAAAGCTAGCTGTTGGTGCCAAACATAGTTATCTGCGAGTCTAGGAAGCTGTGTGAAATCTGGCTTACAAAGGAAGCTATGTGAGAGTGAGAGCTGGCTTACTACTGTAATAGATACTCATATTCCCATTTACAGTCATTCACTTTGCTACTTCCCTCCTCATTTCAATCTCGACAAATTCACATCTTCTCTCACCTCTCTCAGGTAATTCGTCAACTTCCCTTTTGCAAATTAACAGAATTGGGTCGATCGGAACTATCAAAATTGTTTCTTTCTACCTCTTATGGGTTTGTGCTATGTTGCTTGTATTACACCTAATTTTGACAATTCATCTCATCAATTTCTGTTTCTAAAAAAACTCAGTTTGTTCGAGTGACATAAATTATGGGGTTTCTTCAATCTTTCAGTGGCATCAATTGACTATACTGGGATGTTTGTAATTCTGTAGTGATTAGTGAAGTGCTCAATAGAGTTTAAAATCAGCTGTATTATTTATTATTTTATTTTTTTGAAAAGTCAGTTTCATAGTAATTGATTGAAGAAGAAACTCAATGGGTTGATGTTAATATCAAATCTGAATTTAACCTGCTAAAACTTGTACAGAAGTTTAATAGTCATTTCGAAATCTATAGGGTAATGTAGGAATCTTGGAGTTGTACCTTTTCACGGTTGCGAAAGATAAGGTTTTTTTGGTACGTTCATGCTTTATCTTAGGTGTTATGATTCTTCCAGTTCCTACACTAACCTAACTTAAAAATTATTTTGATACCCTGTATGCTACTTGGATGGCTTCTCTTCCTAATTTGGGTTACACATTACACACCGCAAGCCCACAACAGGTGACAATTTCACCTGGCGGGCGTAGATGAATTAAAATGTTCTCAGAGAAAAAGCTTGTTGATGACTGAAATCAATTTTATGTAGTCCTGTTTCTCTTTCTCTTGATATTAAATATCTGCTCATGACAGTTGATTGAACTTTGAACAGAATTTGGAACTTCATTTTGGTGCATACTTTTCCCTCGTTCTAATTGGGGTGCTTGTGGTCTATGCCCGTCTTTTCTGCTGTTAATCAAATCATTTTATGCTATTTTTTTCCGTATGGATTTTTGCATGATGCTTTTATTGTGATGCTTGACCTTTGGTGTTATGATGGGCTGATCTTGCAGCTTACAACTATGAAGGAAAGGCAGACTATTATGAAGAAAAGGCGAACAACAATTACTGATCTTCCTTACGACATCTTGAAAGAGATCTTGATCCGTGTGGCTAGATCGTCAAATGGAGCAAAAACTTTTGCTGTAGCAATCTCTGTGTAAGAAACATATTAACTGTTTTTTTTTTTTTTAATTGTGGAATAGAATTGCTATCAGTTGATGTGGAGCCTTAATAGTTGATATGGAGTAGAAAATTTTGAAGAGTTTGAGTTCGGACTTGGGACTTAGGAGTCATCATCTATACTCTCCTCTTTAGATGGGCTTACAGCGACTAGAAAGCATGTGCTACAATTTGCGATTTAAGCTAACTAGGTGCACGCTGCGGGGGATGTATAGCCCTTATTATGTGTTTTGACTTCTTTTATGGAAATTCTATGAAGTTTTTAATTGTCATACATAAAATTGGAGGAGTAGAAGGATAACAAATATATGTCCAAGATTAACACTGATGAATTTCTTTTATACATGTCAATTAGCTGTTATTGTGGATTATTGTTGACATCAATTGCACTCAATTTCTAGCCATAATGGAGTATATCAAAATAGTTCACTATGCTTTGTTCTCCTTATTTCTTGTGGAGAAGCAAATAGTCAATGCATTTCCAATCAAAGGTCTACGGTCCTATAACAGTGGTTGGGAACCTCATGTAGGACACTTGGGTAATAGTATGTGGCATGGGTGTAAGACTCTGGCTAGTTATTCATTAAGTTATGTCAACTTTTGGCTTATTACTGAGATCAGTTGCTGAAGTCCTTTCTTATGATCTTGGTTCTTTCCTATTTCATGTGACTGTTAAGCTGTTGGTATTGGCATTTTTTTCTTTCTGGGTTAGTGGGGCCATGGGGGTGTCATGGGAGGCTCAAAAAGCCAACACACCATGTTAGGGCTTATGGGAGGGATTAAAACCCGGGAGATATTTCAGTACTAGTCAAGCAGGACTCAACTTTTAACCACTAGGCTAAGGTTTCATTGCTCATTGGTAACTTTCTCCTGTTGTGATGTTGCTCTGATGTTAGTTGTTAATCGTATGTTTGCTTCATATAGAATGTTGGAGAATTTCCAATAAAGTGGGTACTTGGTGGGTCCTTAGAGGGCTTCCATCTAAGCCTATGAAGCAAATAGCGTGAATATTGATACAAGGCACACTTACAGGCCATACACGGTCAGAGGTTGGACCGTGTATGTGCCCGTGTACAAGTGTTTGATGGCGATAAATACCATGTAGCATCAGGGGGTGGTACACGGTCAAGTACACGGACCGTGTACTTCTATGCTAGACAGTGTATCATTATTTTTACGCGAATTTTGCAAATGCCGAGAGGTTTACACGGTCTGATACACGGACCGTGTACCTCCTCCCAGACCGTGTATGGTCTATTTTCACACCGTTTCGTACAAGAATTTGGTTATTCGTTATGGGTAACGTATGTAACCAAATGAACCGCTTTTTGTCTCTATAGCTCACACATAGAGACTGATTTGGG
>BSSO01004133.1:0-15080 GCA_030267885.1 Mesembryanthemum crystallinum
GAATCCATTTAAGCTAAATCCTCAACCATCAAATCCTTGGGATATTACAGTACCCCATAAATAACCCCTGCCCATTTCTCGGCAGGTGCCAGTGGTGCCGAGTACAAGGCCACGTCCTCTCCCAATGTCCCGATTTCACCAAAATCTTTCCCCACATTGCTGTCCCGCCACCACCCAAAACAAACCGCCCAACACACACCACTAACCACACCCCGCGGGCCCACACTGCTGTGGCAGCACCTCCCACCTTCTCCCCCGCGTTGCTCCTTGACAGCGGGGCGAGCCACCATGTCACAAATGATCTCTCCAACCTCTCCCTTCGTGCACCCTACGATGGATCGGATGAATTAATTATCGGTGATGGATCGGCTCTTCCAATCACTCATATAGGTTCCTTTACTATACCCACCTCTACAAAATCTCTTATTTTTAATAACGTCCTCTGCGTTCCTTCTGTCTCCCCTAGTATTGTTTTCATCTCTCAGTTATGCAAAGATAATAATATTACTGTTGAATTTTTACCCTCATCTTTTCTTGTGAAGGAAATCTAGACGGGTCTTACTCTCCTCAAGGGTCAACCTAGAGCCGGAACCTATGACTGGACCCCATCTCCCCGTCTCTTCACAAGCACCATCTCCACCTATCAACAATGGCATCACAAATTGGGGCATCCTGCTCCTCCCATCCTTCGTCTTACCCTGTTCTAGTTCTATTTTTACAAATTCTAGCCAATGTAATCCCTGCCTTATTAATAAAAGTTGCAAACTTACTTTTTCTCAATCCACAATCAACACTACAACTCCCCTTGAAATTATTTACAGTGATGTCTGGTCCTCCCCCATTTACTCCCATGACAACTACAAATACTATGTTATATTTGTCGACCACTTTACCAAATATGTGTGGTTCTACCCCCTAAAACGCAAATCTGACACTATAACCACCTTTAACGCTTTCGAGCTTTAGCTGAATTTTTTTTTAATAAACCTATCCTTCACCTATACAGTGATAACAGAGGTGAATACACTAAAATCACCCCTCACCTTCTTGATAATGGCATATCGCATCTCACCACTCCACCTCACACTCCGGAACTCAATGGGTATTCGGGCCGTCATCGCCACATAGTCGAAACTGGCCTCTCCCTCCTCTCTCATGCCCGTCTTCCCTTAAAATTTTGGTCACACGCCTTCTCTACCGCCGATTACCTTATAAATCGCCTTCCTACACCAACTCTACAACATATTTCTCCATACTTCAAATTATTTAACCACCACCCCAACTACACCAAACTTCGAAGTTTTGGTTGTCTGTGTTATCCTTGGCTTCGCCCTTACACCTCCCATAAACTACAAAATCGCTCCATGCCATGTGTCTTTATTGGGTACTCCTCTACTCAAAGTGCCAACTACTGTCTCGACCCTACTACAAACCGCATTTACGTTTTGCACCAAGTTCGGTTCGTCGAAACTAACTTTCCCTACCCAGAACTCACCAAATCAGCCCCAACTTCTCCTGCTATTAACCCTGATGAGTGGTGCACCTCCGCAACGTCAGCTCCTGTCACCTTCATCCCTGTGGACGCCCCATCCACAGCCCCTCCTCCGCCTCAGGTCACGCCCAGCACCACCCCTGCTGCGCCCGTCCTCCAGCAGCAGCCCTCTACTGCCCCTGTCCCTCAACTCACCATACCCGCTTCCGCCCCCACCACAAACGGCCCTCCCTCACAACCACAAATTGCCTCCATCTCATCACCTTAGCCAGCCCCCATCTCACCACAACACGTTGCCCCCACCCCACCGCCACACGTTGCTCCCACCCCACTGCCACAAAATGCCCCCACCCCACCGCCACACACACCTGACGCCCCTACTCTCCCTCCTCCAACACGACCCGCTACTAGGCTAAGTCACAATATTGTTAAACCTAACCCAAAATATCTCAATCTCACCACCGCTCATGATCCCCATTATGTTCCCACAACCGCCACCGAAGCTCTTCGTATACCTCACTGGCGTCAAGCCATGATCGACGAGCTAAACGCCCTCGCCAAAAATAACACCTGGACCCTAACCCCACCAAACTTGGCCCAAAATGTCGTCGGGTGCAAATGGGTCTTCCGAATCAAATATAACCCCAATGGCTCTATTGAGTGGTATAAAGCCAGGATTGTTGCAAAAGGCTTTCACCAACGGGCTGGGCTCGACTACTCTGAAACCTTTAGCCCGGTTGTAAAACCCACAACTGTTCGGCTAATCTCATCTCTTGTAGTTGTCTCCAATTGGGCTCTAAGGCAACTAGATATCAACAACACCTTTCTACAAGGCTCCCTAACCGAATGAGTTTGTATGGCCCAACCACCCGGATTCAAAGACCCATCCAACCTGACTCACCTTTGTCACTTCTCCAAAGCCATTTATGGCCTTAAACAAGCCCCATGAGGTTGGTATACTGAAATCATAACCTACCTCCTCAAAACGGGCTTCCGAAACTCCATTTATGATCCATCCTTCTTTATATATAGCCACAACTCTCAACTGATGTACCTATTAGTTTATGTGGATGACATAATCATCACGGGTCCTTCTACGACTCTCATAAACTCCTTTATACAAACCCTATCTACCCGCTTCTCACTCAAGGATCTAGGTTCCCTCTCCTATTTTATTGGTGTTGAAGTCATTCCCAACTCTCCCGGCCTCCACCTCAACCAAACCAAATATATCACCGACCTTCTCCTACGCCACAACATGCACCACGCCAAACCTGTCACCACCCCAATGGTTTCTCATCCACCCCTAAACTTACGTCACGGCCAGCCTATCCATAATCCTGGTGACTAACGAGCCATTGTGGGCGGTCTTCAATATCTCTCCCTCACCCGGCCCGACATTGCTTTCACTGTCAACAAGCTGTCCCAGTTTATGCACTGCCCATTTGACACGCATTGGGCAGCCCTCAAGCCGCTTCTACGATATCTTGAAGTCACCTCCAACTATGGCATCCAACTATACCGTCACTCTCCTCCGGTTCTCCATGCCTTTACCAATGCCGATTGGGCGGGTGATAAGGATGATTATGTCTCCACTACGGACTATGTCATCTTTCTCGGTCGTAATGCTATCTTGTGGAGTTCCAAGAAGCAACGTGCGTTAGCCCGGTCCTCCACAGAGGCTGAGTTTCGCGCGGTAGCCACCACCACGGCTGAGGTGGTGTGGCTTCGGTCACTTCTCACTGAACTTGGCGTGACTGTCCCTCAAACGCCACCTATTTATTGTGATAATCTTGGTGCGAGTCACTATGCGGCTAATCCAATCTTTCACTCTCGCATGAAGCATCTCGCATTAGCTTTTCATTTTGTTCGGGAACTAGTTCAAGCGGGTTCGATTCGCGTTCAACATATCAATGGCAACGATCAACTTGCGGATGTCCTTACCAAGCCCCTAACCCGCGACCGGTTCAACCGGCTCATGTCCAAGATTGGTCTGTCTCTACGACCGTCGCTCTTACAGGGGCATATTAGAAAAAAATCCTTATTATTATTATGTATCTTGTTTGATATGATTGTGTATATTGTTGATTTCATTCTCCTGTATTCTCTCCCTTTAATCTCTCATAGTCTTAAGGGTTGATTTATTCTATTTCCATATTACTATGATTAGTTATTATTTTAGGCTTCACTCTTCTTGTATTATACCGTTATCATTCAATGGAAATCGATCAAGTTTTCCAAACACTTTTATTTCTCTATAAAATGGATTGAAAGCGGAAGGTGGTATGAATTCCAAGAAAGAGACACAACGACAGATCACAAGTACTACCAAAGAGACATATTGGAAAACAAGGGGAAAAACTACAAAGATGACATGATATACAAAACAACAGGAGAATGGGCAGTGTATCTTGATGGAATTCAAGAAATGTTGGAAGAAAATTAGGTTTTAGAAAGTTTATCACAGCTTTCTGTTTTCAAGAAAAATATGTATTTTAACAAAGAGCATCAATTAATGAATATGAAAGTATTAGCTTCAATATTCATAGTATTAGTCATTTTGCAGTTCAATGTAATGTAAGGTTCAGCCGATTTCATAGAAGTATCATTTTGCGGGCACATAGTACTAGTATTAATACTACTGGATCAAAGTATTACTAGAATTATAAAATATGGATAAAATGATTGTTTATATAATTTAAATTGTAAGCCTACTACAAAAACAAAAATAACAATACATAAATGAATTTCAATTATCAAAAGAAATTTTTCAACAAACTATGTGCATATTGTTATATTGAATGACTTATAAAATTGATACGTATTATTCACCTTAAGTAAAGTATCACTTTTTGCCGTTAAAAGTATTAACATAAAATTTAAATACAAATACAAAAATGAACTACAATTTACCTCTGCTCACAGAAGAATCAGGTTCAATAAGTACTCATGATAATCAATGTTAAAAAAATAGAACACAAAACATAAAAAAGTAATATCAAAATGAAAACAATAAACATACAAACTACAGATGAAAATAGAATTTGAACATTGATAAAAAAAAGAAAAAAACGGGCATTGCTGAAAAATATCACAAAGACTTAAATCAAAGTATCATCAATGATGACAATAAGTATTATACAAACTAAAAACACAGAGACTTGAATCAAAATATCATCAATGATGACAATAAGTATTAACTAATGAGTAACGAGTATTAGTTTTTACATACATCTTCAAAAGATAATAATAAAAAAAAAAAAAAACCTAAGGGACAAATACTTGAGGAGTTTTTGAACCAAACTCCTTAGCCATTGAACTTGAAGCTTTCTTAGACGATTTAGAAGCAGACTTAGAACCAGAATTAGGCTTTCTTCTGGTTTCAAAATGACCCTTAATCCTTGCATTTCTACCATTTGTAATAGAACGAACAGGATCAAGCACAATTGTTCCACTACTAGCTGCCCTAGACTCGGTAAAGTCACTCTCTAGAGGACAATTGGATGCCAATATGATCAACAGCTGCGTTCCTAGTTTTAGACAACTCTTCAACATAAATCTTCGCTTCCTGATCCTTCTCAACCTTTAAAACAAGGTTGTAAAAAGCCCTAGCCATGTTATGATGCCAAGGAGTATACTCCCTACGCCTAAGACGTTGTTCAGGACTGTCATCTTTATTAAATCTATCCCAAACTTCTTAATTTGCAAACTTGGTCCACCTCTTACAAATATTTGCTCAGGTATCTCAACAACATTATTCATATGAAGGACTTCCAAAACATGAAAACACAAGAAACCACACTCCTCAAACTTCTTACAGTTGCAAAGAATCATATTGTTGACAATATCAAAGGAAACACGCTGACTAGAATCTCTAGATGAGGCCTTCACCTGATAAACCAAAACATCACCAAGAGCAAAATCACCACCAAACTCAACCTCAGCAATACAACCCATACACTTCACATACTCAAACTGAAATTCCTTAAAAATTATCAATGTATATACCTCAAAAGCATGCCGTAAAAGACCATGAGTATGAAGAGGTAAAATGCTAGTGGGATAGATCTGGAACATTGAAACTCATCTCCCTCTTCTGTCAACCTCCAACAACTTAGAGTCTTCTTGAAAATATAAAAGAACTCTGTAAGAGTAGTAGTTTCTGAAGTTTTAAACCCAATCGCATGGTTAGTACTTTTGGTTCTCTGAGAAGACAAAATACTAGCAGGAAAAAAAAAAAAAAAAAAAAATCTTTACTCAATGCAGTGCACCATTTCTCCTTCACATCATATAAACGTTTGAAATAAGGATGATCATCACCAGACAATCCATACTTTGTGATCATAGAATTCCAACATTGATCAAACTCTTCTTCATCAACACAGCCATACAAACACTTTTTGAAGGCTTCATGGAAACTAGGATCAGAATTCATCTCCCCATAATAGCTAATAGCATTTTGCATAAGATGGCATAAACAAAGCCTATGTCTATCATTGGGAAACACCTGAAAAAGAGATAATACATTCAATAAAAAATAATACTTTAATAACAAGAGAATAATACGTATAGAATAAAAACTAATACTAGATAGAACAAAATAGTAATACATACTGATACTATCTATAATAATACGGAATAACACAAATAATGATACTAATAGATATAACAAATAAAAAATCAATGCAACATATAATAATACTTATATGGTCTAAAGTAATAAAAAAAATACAACAAAACACTAATGCTATGATTATCAGAGATAAACAAAAACTAAAATAACACAAAAAAACCAAACAACAATATACGAAATAGGGTTAATTACAATGAGGTATACCTAGGTTTTGCCAAAATACAGAAAGGTATACCGACGTTTGAATAATTACATTGAGGTATACCAATTTTGCAAAGCTTACTACAAATTCACAAATACGCTCACCGGAGCACATGAAATGACAATAATACCCCTGAAAGGAGGCTGAACATATCCTCAAAAAATGATAAGATGGAGACTAAAAAAAATTAGTAAAATACAATTAACAAACAAAATTAGTAGAATGTAAGCACCACAATTTTCAAAAAAAATAAAATAAATAAAAAGTTAGCCCTAAATTTATCTCCTAAGAGGTCTCCTAACATCCAGATCGAAATAGTTTTGATATAAAGGTTTCAATAAGGTATACTAAGGGTAATATTGTCATAAAATTGTTATATTGAGCCAGAATTTCATCGGATTATACCTCAATGTAATTTCTCAAATGTCAGTATACCTATGTGTATTTTGGCCAAACCTTAGTATACCTCACTGAAAATTTATCCTAAGAAATATGAAAAAACTTTTATTTATAACATGAGAGATAACAAAACAAAAAGTAATACTAATGACATCAATAACTAATACTTACGCTTAGAAAACCAAATACTTTTAAAAAAATATAAAATAAATAGCAATTATCATACCTTAGCAATTCCACTTGCAATGGCTGGATCTTGATTAGTAAAAATAGTAACAGGAGATTTGTTGCCCATTGACTTCTTAAATACATTAAACAACCACTCAAACGAATCAGATTTCTCATTTGAAAGAAAAGCACAAGCAAACATAACATTCTTCCAATGGTTCTTAATACCAACAAACGGGGCACAAATGAGATTGTATTTGTTTGTACGATAAGTAGCATCAAAGACAGTCACATCCCCATAAATAAAGAAGTCTTCCTTCATCATTGAGTCCCTCCAAAACAGATTACAAAGCCTACCAGAATCATCCACCCTAACACTGAAAAAGAATCCTCTTGTTCAGCAGCTTGAAGCTGCAATAACTCAATTTCGTGCGTCACCACCTTCAATAGCTGTCATTTTAAACCGATTCACGTAGTTCAAATGATCTCGAATGGTATGACCCACTGCCTTGACACTACCTGCCTCATTTACCATAATCTGATATTGTTGCATAGGTTTCAAAATACGCAGAGTTGCTTCAATAAAAGCAGCCTTAGCAGATGTCATTCTACGCTCCGAACGATGAAAAAACCCTATTCAAGCCTAGTGATAGGATGATTATGATACACCACATGATTTATAACCTCATATAACCCTCTAGCATTCAATTTAAATCTTATAAAAAGCCTTACAACCTGTCGAGTAAGAGGAACTTGCCTACCAAAATTATCAGCCTCAGAATCCTGAACATATTTAGAACCTTCACACGAACAACGAAAATACTTCTCTATAACAAGGCGATGAAATCGAGTGGAATACCTTGTAGTAGACTTCTTAATACTAAAAGCCAAAGCGGCAGCATGCTTACGATACATATCATAACATTCATCCAATGTTTTCCTCTCAAGACCCAGAAGAGAACCACTATATTCAGAATCAACAGAATTACTATGTGAAGACTCTGCAAAATGATTACAAAATTCAGCAAAAGTACTAGAAAATTCAGCGAAAGTATTACAAAATACAGTACATAACAGAATGAAAAACAAATATGTATTACCTTAAAAGAATGAAAGTATCAAACATCAAATTAAACTAAAACAATTACAAAAGAAATTTAGCATATTAGACATAAAGAAGAAACATATTAGAAATAAAAACAAAAACTGTCAGTTTTACATGAAACCTTTTTAGAGTATTACAAGAAACAAAACAAAGTTTCACAACTATAACTGAGAGTATTAGTAAATAATAAAAATGACAAAGTATTACAAAGAACATATAAATGTATCAGCAAAAATTGTATAAAGTAACACTTATATAAGAAAATAGTATAACAACTAAGAAAAAAAAAGTATCAGTATTACATGATACATATGAAAGTATTACGACTAATGAAACAAATTGTCAAAACTACAAATGAATCAGTAAAAAATAAAAATATACAAAGTATTACAGTGAATATAAAATGTATCAAAAAAAAAAAAAACACTAAAAGTATTAGTTTAAAATTACAGAAATCTTACCTTCACCAACATTATCAACAACTTCAAGTGCAAACTGATCCATTTCATGAGCAATAATATTGCCTAATAACAAATAAAAAACAATCATAATGAATGAAAGTATCATTAAAACAACACAAAAGTATCATTAATGTATAAAAACTAAAAAAATAAAATCAAAACGAAATACCTGCATTGAGATCAGGAATATCAACAACAGACTGATTCAAATCACAAATCTCATCACCTTACAAAAACTACATGAGATTAGAAAAGCAATAAAAATTACTTTCACAAACGAGAAAAAAAAATGATAAAAAATACCTTCATTGCAATTATCAACACATTCCTGAATAAAATTCTCCATCTAGCAGAAATATTCAAAACAAATGTGAGCTTAAAACACAAACAGATTAAAGATTAAAAACTAGAAAAATTGAAGAGAATCGAAAGAGAAATAGAAAACAAGAGGAAAAAAAAAGAACATAAAAAAAAAAAAAACAAGAAATCAAAGGATGAACTAAAGGAGAAATCGAAAACAAAATTGCAAAATACTAACCAAAGATGATTGAAGATCAAATAACAATCGAAGAAGAAGAAGAAAAGAGAACCGGAAAAGGAAGAACGACGAAAAGGGAAAAGAACAAAAGGAACAGCTGCGCCGTCATGTTGAAATTTTCAAAATTTCAAAAAACCTACCTGCGGACGTGGCTCCCGTCGTTCCCCGGGAGTCCGTCGCCTGCAATACCTTGCGTTTTACGTATACAAATTTATAAAATCATTTGTTACAAAATTAACAAATAGTAATCATTGTCAAACTATGTATAAATATTTTTTAGATATTATTACTTAACCAATAACTTGCCACAAGGCCATAACACAAAAAGCAAACTTGCCGAAAACATTGTAAGAAAATAGCTTCCTTATCATCTTTGGTTTCAGCTATGTTGGTCTTAACATACTTGACTTTTATCCTAACTTATTTGACTTTTAACGTAACTTGCTTTTTCCTAGGCAAGTCATTTTAACTTGACTTTTATCTTAACTTGCTGTTAACTAGGCAAGTCATTTTCCAAGAGACCAATGGTTGGTTCTAGGGAAGTTTAGTGCATGGACATTATTTACATTCCACTAATTGCCGCTTACATGGTTGGATATTCGAATTGGTTTGATCCGAAATTTCGGATATCCAGTTTTTTGGATCACCAAAAATGTAATTTTTATCCGACCTAATAAAATTGGATATCCGGTTTTCAGATATCCAATTTTAACCGGGTCGAATCGGCGGATACACATATATGATTTAATTTTTTTTTCTTCCGATTTTAATCCATTTTCTGAGTTTCAAACCCTGTAAATTGCATCAAAATAAAGTAAATAGCATTGTAAAATTAAAATGAAGTAAAAGAAGGTTGATTGACATGTATAAAACTTGTCGAAAGAAGTCTCCCTCCATATAAAGCTTGCGCAAAGGACTCAGTAGCAAGAGGTGAACAAACTTTGTTAAATGACGACAAACAAATAAAGCATCGGTGGGCATGTGTTAAGATATGTCAGATAATTACCATATATTTATTGTTATTTAGACTTGAAAGGGGTAGTTGAGTTGGTCGTGAGGTTGAATTTCATGACAGAGGTCATGGGTTCAATTCCTATTAGGCCTCTTTGCTGAGCTTGTCTGCAAGTTTATCGTGGCTATGGGTTCCTCGTATCAAAAAAAAAAAAGAAAGAAAGAAAAAGAAAAGAAAAAAGAATTACTGTTCTTTAGACTAAGCTGTTTTATCTTTGCTCACCACTTAAATGCTTTAATTGAGGCCAAAATCTTTTATCCTTGTCAGACTTCACACACTCCATACAATTGAAAAGCTACTCTATTACCATTCTTCTACCAACAAATTGATAAAGCTTAGCTTCACCCTTTGCATGCTTTTATATGAAGATGGAACCACTGCACCCTCAAGTAGCAAACTGATCGAGAGTATTATTGCTTCAATAGGGTTGAAAGGGAGCAGTTTGGACAACAACACAGCATTCCTTTTATATGGTATATTCTTTTCTTTTCTTTTTTGTTTATTTGATCCTATTGTTTATTATAGGGATATGAATGTTTCTATATATAATTTGAATATATATGCCAACAAATCCAAGAGTCTTTACATGTATGTATACAATAATAGTTCCCAAGATTTTGCATTGATTCTTTATACCCACTTATTACAAAGTAGCAACTACCTTTATATCGATCACCTCATTTTAAACTCAGCCGTTCTTTTCTTTTTTTTTTTACGGCAAAAGAATTTTTTTTATTAGTAGGCAACTAATTGCCTTCGTGCAACACAAAGTATCCTGAGACCTGTGAGAGCCCTACAAACCAAGCATAACGAGGACCCATATTATAGGCACGCACATATATAACTCATCCGATCTATGTACTCCCATCTTAGCTAATAATAAGCGTTTTTTTAAATGCTTAAGAATGTGATTTAAATAGTAAATAGTCATCTTAGCTAAAGCTCTTAAATATACAAAAAGATTTCGGTGCTTGCAAATAGGTGCAAAATTTAGTCTAATAAGACTCGTAACTAATACTTAAAGTTGTACACGCAGATCCTATTGGTTAAATTTGATCATATCATTTTACTCACCTGTTTTTGTAGGTAAGAAAAGAAGCAAGTCTTTTTATACTTGTCTCCAACTACAATTATATTATACAATTATCATAATTATGGGAAGAAAAATCAAGATATGCTTTGATAATTTTGTTCTTTTAGATATACTCTAATAGTTAAAATCTATTTTAATTTCGATTTTTTGGACATGTAGCTAGTCCCAATATAAGAACAGTAATATAACTAGCATGTCAATAGGTCTTATATACGACTTGTTATACTAGTTGCCAAGGGACAACTTAATATGAGAAACCAAAGTGGAGAAAAATATGAACTCGAACTCGAAATCTTAGAGCAGCTAATTAGTCTTTAAAGTGCAAAGTGGAAAAAAAAAAAAAAAAAAAAAAAAGGACCCTTTGTCCTAAATGACTAGTATAGGTGCATTGCATTAGTTGCAATCTTCCTGTTTTACCTCGCCATCAGGGGCGGATGCACTTGTATGGTTGTGGGGGAAGGGCCCCGAGTCCTCTAAGTCTTGGACAGCTAATATATAGAGGTTTTAAAATGGGTTATCGCATCCCAAATTAGCATGTGCCCCCATCCCACAACCCTTTAAGCCCCAAAGAAATAGAAAACGGAGAAAGCAATACTTTTTCAAATCATGGCACAGCGTGGCAATTAACAGTAACAAACAAAACCATAAAAGAGAGAAAGGGTTAATCTTAAACTTGAAGTCTTACTAACTTAAGGACATATTTTGGTTTTCCCAACTTTTCCCATTTGATGTAAAGCATATGTGAATGCAAAGTATGAGTTGTGGTTCATTTACATCTTATGAACTGGAAGCAAATATTGACCATTTTCACTTTCATTTATGGCTTCAAAGAGTTTTGAGCATATCAGGTCAAATGGTATTAAACAACAGGTATATGTTTTAGGGTCAGCATTGCTTATTAGCATTACAGGTTCATATATCATTTTGATCAGCATTATATTACAGGTTATATACTCACAATTGTAAGCCCATATAGGAATCGAACCTACAACCTTTTGTACAATTGCACAAATGCTCTATCCAGTTGAGCTAATAGGCTAGTATATGATTGTAATAATCAACTCAATTTGCATAACAAATAGACTAGAAATTCTAGCAATCGCAAAAATGAGGTTTCAAGTTAAATTGTAATTTGTAAACCACAGGTTTTATAAGTAACATGGTGTATCAGTAAGCACTGTCCACCTCTATTGTTCACTTATTTTTTCCCAACTCAAATGGTAATGGTATCAAGTCAACTCAATTTCCACAATTGTAAACCACATGTTGCACTAGTTAGTTCTAGGAATTTTGTACTCATCCACCAACAGAGCTAATAGCTCACAGAAAGTATCAAATTCATTGAACAGCTAAAGAGTTGCACATCCTGCTATGGCTTTAATACTCCAGATCAATGCCCCATCATTATGGCAGTACCATATGCAATTGTCAAATCAAATGGCTTCAATCTATTGTATACTCAACAAAATACCAAGATACATAAACATTTCACCTTCAAGAAAACTGCAATCTTTTTCTGCTCCCAAGTGCTCAGAATCTGAAACTAATAATCAAGTGAGGCTGAAAATATCACAAAGGATCATAAATTTGAGTCAAGCAGAAAGAGCCTTACTTTTTCTCAATGTCCTAATTCTGCCTAACTTTTACTAACGTAAAGAGATCAATAAGTGGGTGAAAATTTACTTTCTTTGTGATAGTGCATAGAAAAGAACCTGCAACACCGTTCACTGAAATTTTTGTGAAGATCTTCGCTCGCACCAAGCCTTGGTCCAAAAATCTTTCTTCCTCTTTAGCCATATTGAGTTTATATTCTGTAATATATGTGTGTGTATATTTTAGGTAAGTTTCTATTGCATATACTTTGATATTAGTGGATAACTTTAGGAGTCCAAGTGGGTTTAGGAGTAGAACCGAGTAGGATTTTCGCCAGCTTGTGTATATATATGCTGCTTCCCAAAATCTTTACAAGCCATTTAGGCCATCTCTCAAATTCAGTAGCCCACATCATAGTATCCAGCTTCTCCATCAGTTGCAGAAGTTTGGAAGAGAAACCACAACTGAAGAAGAGGTGGTCAACAGTCTCATCAGTTGTTAAGCTCAAACTTGATCATTATTAACTTGCGTATCAATCACCACCCCCTTGACACTTCCATCTCAATGGCCCCAAAAACTCTTAAATGTTGTCTATTAGTCCTAATAGTTCTAGTTTGCATCTCATGCGCTATAGGGCTATTATATTTTTTCTTTTCTCCACCTCCTAAACCAGTAATACCCATTCAAGAGCTTTATTATACCCAAAAACTTGAGCATTTTGGCATCATATCGGACACTCAACTAGAAGTTCAACAACGCTTCTTCGTGGACACTAATAACTGGGGGGGAGTAGGCTCTCCAATCTTCGCTTTTCTCGGAGGTGAAGATTCTATATTTAATTCCGTCGGAAATGTCGGCATTCTCAATCTGGCTGCCCCCCGCTTCCAAGCTCTCGTGGTTTACATAGAGGTATTTCAATAATATCCTTATTTGTACACAATTAAAAGACTTAATTCTTTGATATACTAATTTGATTATTTTTTTTTTTTTTTTTAAAATTTATACTTCTTTGGTCAGCACCGATTTTACGGCAACTCAGTGCCGTTTGGCTCAATTGAAAGAGCCATGGCCGATCCCGAAGTCAGAGGCTACTTAACTGCTGAACAAGCCTTAGATGACTTCGCTGAGATATTGATCAGTTTAAAGGACAACATCTCCTCCCAGCATTCTCCTATCATAGTTGTTGGCCGCTCCTACGGAGGAAGTAAGTATATATCTAAAATAATCATACTCTATCGCTTAGTCTTCATTTTATTTAGTCTCAAATGAACTGAGAATCCACATCTAAATAAATCCTATCAAATTCGTGTCTACTCGCAGCCCGCTTGATATATCTATTAAAACAGATTAAGCATATAACATTAAAGATTTCTATTTATTATATCAATCTGCATGTGTTTAAGATGGTACGATTTCAATTGAGAGTACAGAAATTAATCAGACATATTGCAGCCACTTTCCTACTTTTGTTACTACTAGTTGTTGAACCCACGCGGTCCCCAAGTTATTGATCTATCTATGTTTGTTTTCTAATATTAAAGTAAAAAATTATTAAATTCTTCATTGTATTATTTCAGAGTACTATATATTAAAAACTTGTTTTGTAAACCCAAAAAAACAATATGCTTTGATAGAGCTTGGTTATACTTAACATGAAAACTTAAATGAGGTCCTACCATAAACTACTTTATATATACATAACCTTAATGCTGTCTTTGAGATTTGGTTCTATGACTAAGCAAACTACATAGTTGAAGTTGAATTTGAACACATCACTAACTTGGCTAGCCTAATTATGGTGTTCTATACAGGGAAAAGCCCCTACTCACATAAATAGAAAACTAACACCACCCGTCAATGTTTCTTCCTCACAACTCACTACAAACTAAAATTTCATTGTCACACACTGTTAGCTACTCTCTCCTTTCAGCCTTTGTAGCACTCACATACTTAGGCGCTGGGGCATTCAGGTCAACAATCACACGCACATGTAAACACATGCACACGTGCACATACACATACACAATCAATGTCCTCCAGAATTTTTGATGACGCTACATTTCCTGAAAAGATGGTCCACCGACTAGGTCTGACCAAAGCAAATAGGGCATTGATTGTTGATCTGAATATCATGCACCACCTGCAAGCACATCCACAATCTACATACACAGGAGAAGTCTACATATACACTTAGTGTATAATAACTAACTTACACTAGCAATTAAATTTACATTTATACCCTTATTATTAAATTTGACCTTTTTTTTTTTTTTTTTTTTTTCTTCTAGTCCATTCACCTCCTTACTCATATCCCAAGTCTTCCCCTGCCACAAATCCCACGGTTACTTTTCATCTACCTCCTCCTCCGGTGGCCGCCTCCCCCA
>BSSO01004134.1:0-15078 GCA_030267885.1 Mesembryanthemum crystallinum
GCCGGTTTGTTGAATTTACAAACGAAACTCTGCCGGATTTTCGGCTCGTTTTTACTTATTTTATTTCTTGAAAACCGGGGTGTTACAAATATGCAAACTTGGAATTTTTCCTACAGATACCCAAACTTGGGATTATTTACGGCCAATAATCCAAAGAAAAATTACAACAATCATGTCTCCCAGGCTCACAAGTAGAGAACCTGGCATGAAGTTGACTGTAGTAAATCTACCATATGTTGATCCAAAAACTCAAGATCTCCATTGCTTTCATCATTTTGTAGTACGATAAAAAATCCAAAACCGCAAAGCAAGGGAGCTTATACTTCCTCGATGCATGGTGTACTTGTTTACCTTGAATAAACAAGGCTATCCTTCATCAAAGGAGTAGCTTGCTACACCCATGCTTTTTGCCACCTTAGTAGTAAGATCTATTGACTAATTATATATTATCTGAGTATACATCTCTATTATCTCCCTGTGTATAGGGTCACTATTGTCAATTTAGGAGTGACATTAAATTAGTTTATGGCGACTTTTTTAGCAATTTATTTAAAGCAATATTGGGCCACTTTTAACAGTTTAGGGGTAACTTTAATGTAACATAAGGTGACTTGAAATAGTAAAGGTGACTTATAACACTTTGATGTTTGGTAAAATATGTGACTTTTTTTAAATCACATTTATGTCTGAATAGAATTGCGCGAAATCAAATTTGAATTGTCATTGCCAAATTTGCAGGTCATTTTCAATATATCAACCAAAATAATGAAAATCATTATACATATATACAAAAATTAGTCAAATTGGAGTATGTGACAAATTGCTACCTGTCAAGTAGAAGGCTTTTTGACTTCATGGGCTGTTATTGCAACATTCTCACGTCCTGGTAAACACAATTATATCATTGCCTTGTTTATTTTTCCTACTTGTCCATCTCTTGGTTAATCTCTACTCTTTCTCTCTCATCCCCTTAATCTTCCATTCTTCATTTCCAGTGATTTTCTCTCATCCCGTACTTTTTCCTTACTCTGAACCATTTCTCACTTCTCATTTTCAGCTTTCTTTCATCTTTCTCCATCAGTGGAATTGAAAAATTTTGGCCGTCAAAGAACAAAGGGCACGAGCGATATTCAAGCCAAAAGCTCACACGTAAAACTACCCAACATTTTCACTATAAGTAGAAATTAGCTATACTTTTCGATTTTGCCTTTTATATTTTTTAAAGGTTTTTTGAGGTGAACCATTGTACTTTTTGTGATAGACCCCATTTTAAATTGAATTTTTTGGGGAACCACCTTACAATTTTTTTTGCATGACTGACCCACCTTGGTTTTAATTTTGGTAAATTTAAGTGTTTTTTTTTCTAGTTTTGCCCTCAACTTTATATATTTTGTGTATTTTTGGCTAAGATAATTTAGAAACTCCATTTTCCCCTGAATTTCCTTCTCTCCCCTCATTTACACTAGAATTGAAGCTCTCAAGTACCTTCAACAATGGATTATCTCTCCTTGGCCCCACATAAGAAACCTCCACCACCACAACTGAGCTCAATGAGGCAAAATTCGACTCGAACACACGTTCACGAGGTAGCAGCTCACAAAGATTTCACCATATCAAGTCAATAGTTCGTTTGCAGAACTCTAGCAAATCCTAAACAATTGTGGAATAGATGCTTTTCGTGGGGTAAAGTTATTACCATATGCATATTTTTTGGGGGTACATACAAAAGTGGCTTGGTATAGATGGAAAATGATGCAATTTTTTTTGAGTAAACCATTGAGAAGTGATGTGGAGTAATATCTTTTTGGCAAACAATTTGATGCGTATGCGGAAGGATAGCAGGTCGAGTAACGGGGGGTAACAGGCAGTTAAGAATTTGTTTGTGGTTTTATGAATGGAACGAAAATGAAAGGATATAAACTTGTGAATTAAACAAATTACTCAAATTTTAACTCAACAAGAACTAAGGTTCTAAGCTAATCACTAAAATTTAGTATTTCAATTCAATCACTGAATCGAAGAGTGTTAGCCGATCATTGAAACTAACGGGTTTTTAAATCAATCACTGATTTAAAGATTTTGAGAAAACAATCCCTAAATCATGCTTATATAGTGCATGAGAATCTCTAGAAACATCTAATAAAAATCTGAAATTAAAAGATAATAAAAAGATCTACTACTTGAATTAGGAAACTAACATAAGAACCCTAATGGCTTTATGAAACTTACCAAAAATCTGAATTCATTATATTAATGAAATATTATCATAATAAGGAAACTAAATAAAGACTCCTAAACCTAATAAAATATTAGCACAAGTCCATGGCCAAATCTTCCAAAGTTGTACTTCATGATGCCCAAGTAACTCTAGGTAACTCGTCACCCAACAGGAGCAGTTCCACGTCTTGTTCCACGTTCTATTCCTCTAGTTGTTGCTGGAGCTGTTCCTTATGATTTTTTCTTGAACTGTTTCTAGTGGTGTTTCATAGTCATGGCCACGCATTATAATTGATTAATTGAATTATGCTCATGTTAAGAGTACTAATAAATTATGTAATGGGAAAGCAAGTTGGCCTTGATACATCATTTACTGCTATGTATTGAATGAATTTCTAGTTTATTTAATATTTCAAATATGTCCTTTACATGTTTAAGGGCAATTCAGTCAAAATAATGAAGTTGCTACTGCCAGGTTACTTTTAGTTGATGGGACTTGCTCCATGAGTTACCTCGCTGCTGAGCTAGCATGGCTCTCAAGATTGCTTCATGAGCTAACAATCCCCAATATCATTCCTATACCTCTCAAATGCGATAGCATGGCTGCCATACATATTGCCAAGAATTATGTCTTCCATGAGCGCACGAATCACATCGAGCTTGATTGTCATTTTGTTCGAGAGAAGGTTCAAGAGGGCCTTATCACTCTCACTCATGTTGGGACACATGATCAGTGGCAGATCTTTTTACCAAGCCTCTATCAAGCAAGCAGCATCATCAGTTTTTGTCCAAGTTGGGGGTTTCTACTCCTGAACACCCTCCAACGTGAGGGGGGGAGTGTGTGTAGGAATTATATCTCAATTGTAATATTTAATTTCATCAGTTTGTTAAATCAGTTAGGAGTCATTTACTTGGTCAGCTAGTTTTGGGGCCAACTCATGCTAGTTGTTAGCTCTGTATATAAGCTTGTTCTCTGTACACTCATTCAATCAATTACACAATTCCTCCCTTCTCTCTATTCTTTCTCTCACTAAAACTCTCTCGAGTTCTACATATGCAAGTTGGCCTTGATACATCATTAACTACTCATGTATTGAATGAATTTCTAGTTGATTAAATATTTCAATGTCCTTTACATGCGCTTAAGGGCAATTCAGTCGAAATAATGAAGTTGCTACTGCCATGTTGCTTTTTGTTGATGGGACTTGCTCTACGAGTTGCCTTACCGATATTACGTTGAAAAGCAGGTTAACTCTGATATATTGTTGAAACAGCATGGTATCTCAATGTAATTACTGATTAGTTTATACCTTGTTCCAAACAAGAATACTAGCATTGAATTGAATTAAACTTCAACATACTCAATTTGGAATCAAACCCAAAAATCAAAATAACTTTATTTGAACCTAAAACCTTTAAATTGAAGTTCAAAATTTGACCCTAAAAGGCAACCAAAGATACTCAACCATATTGAAAACAATACCACATTTTTAGCAAGAGATCACCACCTTGCCATAGTAAGTACCAAAAGGAGCGTGGCTGGCTTTGCTGGGTTTAAAATTTGAATTTCTCTGGTGAGTACACAACACATCGGTCAAATCTACTACTACTACAGACGCCCTTCCCACTTTCAACCATTTTCAATTTCATCCCAAGTCCACTTTCACTCTCTCTCTCTCTCTCTCTCTCTAAACTCACAACAATCTCTCTTCTCCGATAATGGCAATGCCGGACGATAATCCTCCTCCCGTTGAAATCACCATCGATTACATTTCTTCCGAGGACCTCAAGCCCTTATCTGAACCCGACACCCAGATTCAGGTTCAATCGTTTTCGTTGTTTGAAATTTTCAGATTCTGGGAATGAAATGAAATGATACCGTTGTTGTTGATGTTGATGTTGATGGTTTTTCTTATCAGTGTTTTTGGTTGATTTTTGAACGTTAAACAAAGAATTAGATCTGATGTTGAATTGGGTTTATGAATTTTGCAGAGTTTAATTCAGGGTTTGGAATCTAAGGATTGGATTAAGGTTTGTGAGTCATTGACTGATACCAGGCGATTCGCTCTTTACCACTCCACTCTCTTGCTTCCGATTTTGTAAGTCTTCTTTTCATTGCTTTTCAATACCAAGAAATTGCTAATTGTATGCTAAAATCTTGCTGATAGTTCAGTTCAATGTTATTAATTTTTGGGGATTGAAGTGTATGAACTATCTTGCTATTTTTTGAATGATTGTTGATAAAAATTTAACCTATTTAAATTTTTGTGAAAAACATTTTACCTGTCAACCAAACTGAGCCTATGTGCAATTATGTACGGGGTTGTAATGGATGTTTTGGGTTTCAGAGAATCGGTTTTGCTAATGGTGGTGAAGGCAATGAAGAACCCAAGGAGTGCTTTGTGCAAGACATCGATTATGGCTGCTGCAGATATTTTCACTGCATACCGTGATAAGCTATTGGAGCCGGAGCCAGCATTGGAGTCGGAGCCTAAGCCTAGTGCATCTGGTGTATTCGATACTTTGGTAACGATCCAGCCTTTTTCCTTCACCCATGTTATTGCATCTTTCATGGAACTAAGGCTGGTTTTGTGATAATGTTTCTTTCCTCTTCCTTTATCAATTGGGAGTACGTAGTGGGGTCGATATTGATACGGTAGATAATTAGCTAGTGAACACTGAACAGGGATGGCAATGTACCGTTTCTTGGGAAATTGCATCATCATGAGATGATAAGATGGAATTGCTTCTAGGAAGATGTAGTTTGTTTAGTAAGTAAATATGTGTGAAGCTCCTTATCCCATCTTTTACTTAGAAAATAGGAAATATTCCTTGGACCAGTTGGTGACATCTATGCCGATTTCTAGGACAGTTGAGGTATGTACAGAACTACAGTGATATATCTGATATCTCGATGTGGATTTGACTCGAGACAAGTTGCCCAGGCTGGTAAACTTGAGTATCTGCCTTTGATTATAAGCCTTGCAAGTTGGGATAGAAAGATGGAATGTACATCCCTGTTCAGAATACCTAATATCTAGAAGCTTATATCCCTCTTGCTGCCTCATTGTCTCTGTATCAAACCTGAGGCAACTATGCAAGTTCATCATCAGTAATCGACTAATTATGCTGGTGAGCTAAATTCTTCAAGGAATGCTTTGTGTAGGACGAAGCAAAGGTGTCGTAGGTGCAATTGTGCACTTTTTGGCTACTCTAATTTTAACATTTGCTTCATGGTTCATCTTTTGAATTTGTACTAGGAATTTATTATGGACACATAGGCTTCTTGTAGAGGCACAAAAATTGAAAGATACAGATTATTATTGCAGTCTAATTCGTTTGTACTAGTATACCACTAGTCATTTACCTTCTCACTTGTAATTAGACTATTTCCAGTTCTATCTTGAACTCAACTCTAAAAGTATCTCACTATTTATCTGAATCAAAGGCATATGAGTTTGAATTTCTTATGCAATTTATAACATACTACTCCCACAGTAACCATAAGGCTGAGAATACGTCCACTGATCTTATGGGAATCTGGGTATGATGTGAGTTGACTGGTGTTTCATGATATGGACTGGAAACACATCTCAGAACAGACTTTACTGTTAGTAGTCAGTGGTCAGACTGGTCACTGATTGCACCTAGTCCTATATTCATGTCCTTTTCTCGTTTTCTCTTTGGCCCCCCTCCCTAAACAAAAATCTATCCCTTTTGTATGCGGGGGATAAATGGTGTAACATCTACTACTAAAATGGCATACCTAATCCCGAGAGAGATTAGCTGATTCTAACCCCTGTTAATGGTAAGATGCAGCTAATCGTAATATACTTGGTGCTTGAATATGATGCAATTAGATTTAGCTAACTGCAACTGTTAAACTCTGTATGCCACTATTTATTTGCTAGGACCAGCCAACACTCATACATCTTTTTTGTTGTTCATGGTACTTTGCATGCTTGAATTTGTGAGGACCAAATTGAATTTTCTCAAACCTTATGTACAGCGCTTCATTCCCAAACCTTTTCTATATGTAGACAACATGAAGATACATATATGTATACAGAAGGCATGGTTGACTTGTTACCTGTAGGATTTTTCATTAATTTATGGTCATTGTTTCTTCAATTATGTATTATATCTTTGGTTGCCTATTTTTCATACTGCACTTTTGGGATATTAAACACACTTTTATTCTTTTGTAAGTGCCACCAAGAATGCATTCGAGATATAGAAGCGCTTCACCCGTGATATTCCATTTCTTGAAGCATGTGCATATTCAAATCTAAAATCACTTATTCAACTTGAACCTTTTCCAAGAAGTTCCATTGGTAAAATTCATATAAAGTTTCCTGTACTCAATTTGTAGCTTTGGCGACCATCTGCTCATCTTACTGAAACATTGGCTTTAGACTATGATATTGCCTGTGTATACTGGTGTATTTAAGACGAGAGCAAAGTGAAATCGGACTATATGAATAGATAAAAGGATTCAAGTAACTCTCCCTGAGGTTTAGTTTAGAGGTTCTTGCCTACCAATATTTGATTTTCCATAAGAGGTAAACCTACTTTGTGGAATAATTTCAGATGGGCAATAAAAGTTATTGGCACTTCTCTATTGTCAGTTTTCTTTTTAACAAAAACATGATGTTCTAACTTATATCAGTAATAGCTAAACTACTGACTGTTGACTAAACTTTGAATGTAGTTGTAATATATATATGAGGACAAACAGCAAAAAAAGGACACAAAGTGGTGAGTATGTACATAAATATACACAGATATATCACTTTTATACCATTACCCTATCATGAGGCTCCTAATTAGGACAGGTCTAGGTAAGGTCAGATGTATGCAGCTTTACTCCTTATAACAGAGATTGAAGATGAATCATAAACTGAAAGAACGAAGATGCAGTGGGAGAAATAAGGAGATCTCCTCCAAGGGGTCTTTTTGTATCTATGTCTGCTTGAAGACATTGAAAGTATTCTGTTTCTTCCAGAAGAAATAAAGTTCAATTATGCATTTTAGATTACGCTAAAGTATGGATGTGCTTCCAAGAAGCATCCTGATTTTGCAGTGCATCTCCTTTTCTGTGTCATTTAGTGGACTGGCTTGGATCAATGTATATGATATAGATCAACTCACTCAATTAGTAAGCTTAATAAATTAAGCTATTGTATTTGTTTGTTTGTTTGTAAGACGCAAGGAAGTTGGCCCCGCATGGCCAATACAACTTCGTTAAACTATTATTCTAGTTTACCGAGTTATATTGTTTCAGTGTATGCATCTTGTATAAGCTAACTTCATTAGTGGGTGTCTACAGCTGTTGCAACTGTTGTTGAAAGCATCTCAAGACAAGCGGTTTGTGGCTGATGAAGCTGACAAGGCCTTAAATTCATTGGTTCAGTCTATTACTCCTCTTCCCTTGCTCCGTAAGCTTCAGGTATATGTTAGCCATAACAACCTCAGGATCAGGGCTAAAGCTGCTATAACCAGTTCCAACTGCGTCTCCAGAATGGTAAGTATATTTCTGCTTACATATAATTTTAAGTTGTGTTATTATATTAACTAACTGACCAATGCATATGTGTTATCATTACAGAGACTTGAAGAACTGGAGGAATTTGGGTTGGTTCCGCTGGTCCAAGTGGCTGCTAATCTGCTAAATGATAGGCTTCCAGAAGCAAGAGAAGCTGCTCGAAGTATCATCATGTCAGTGTACAAGTTGTTCGCTGAAAATGAAGAACAGAAGCAAGAGTTGTGGCAAAACTTTTGCGAGTCTAATCTACCAGCACTTCACGGTCAGTCCATTATGAAAATCACGATGAGTCATTAGCCCATAGCAGCACTACTCAGCAGCAGTGATGTATATAAGGAGCAGCCCCCTGATCTTCTCTGAAGATGCCTTTAAGAATTTAGATCTTGTCACTTTTGTTTGTGTGATCTTTTAGCTGATATTACGCCATATCACATGCTTGATCTTGGACAGCACCTGCGGAAATTGTGTTCCTCTGAGCCAGCGCGCTTTTTTACTGAACGTACCTGCTTGTTTTGTTATCTAATCAAACATGATTGAGTTTGATGTCATAGAAGGTAATGATTTGTTTCAGACTCCATGATGCAGCCTATTTCTTGGATGGTTCACTTTCTTTAGATTTACTACTATGTAATTTCGTTTCAAATGAGGCATAAAAGATATAGCCAATGCATAGGGATTGAAATCAAGTTTGTGGTACAAATTTTCGAGACTTTTACCAAATCGGTTGACATCTGCTCAGGATTTTGTTGTGTCTGAACGATGAAGCCGTTTTTGCTTACAATTACTACATGATTTGGGTAAAGCCATTTTTAGTATTTGGAATAAAGTTTCATATAGTTTGCATCTGGTGACATGGCTTCGTACTCCATGCAACTATCATCTAAAAGAATAAGGGCGGATCTAAATTGCTCATTGGCTATGCACGTGCATACCGTGCATACCCAAATATATAAAATTTCAGCAACTCTAGTGTGGTTAGAAGGGCGCATACCCAAATCTACCCCATAAAAGCTTAACAAATCCTTCAAAAAGTGAAGGGTAAAGAGGGAGAAGAGCAGACTAAGCCAAATTTTCATACCGATGTGTTGGCTAGCCTTGGGAGAAAAATTCCTTATCTTATTTTTACTTTCTCTGATCTTTCTGTCTTATTCCTCTTTGCAAATGCACAAATCAAAATTGTTGAAAAGAAATTTAAAGTCAAATTATGTTTGCAATTTCTCTAATCTTACAAATACTCGTCCTAAGTTAGTTTAGGATATAATTTTTTTAATTCCAAAACAACAGTTTCCCCTTTGCTTTCTCTTTTATTTTATTTTTTATTTGTTTTTCTAAGTGGATTATGTTGAGTTGATATTGTGTTAGCTACATTTTATATGATGGTATGCGCATAACCAATTTAAATTTTGGAATTCGTCAAAGATTAGATCCCCATCCAAACAAGCTTTTCTATTGAAGGCAAAAGAATAATATAGTCGGTTGACATTTTTCTAGTCTTCGCCTCTTCGAGAACTCAACAATTTTGCCCTACTTAGGCCCAAACCCATAAATATAAATAATCCTTTTGAAAGCTATGCCAGACCTTACACCATTTTTTATCATCTAAATATTCGAGCTCTAATGCATTACCTATTTCCCTAAATTTAAATAGCTTCTAAAGTGTCGTCGCATTTCTTGTCATCATTGTTTATTTATGCTCGACAAAAAACATAATGAATTTTCTATTTGAAAGAAAAACATTAGACAGGCTAGTCCGTATGACACGAAGATTCGTTGATCATGCCTGAGCCACCATTAAGGATAACCAATTATTCTCCTATGAGGTGGCATTGTATATGACACCTGGTAGTTAGAAGAAGAAAATACGGCAATTATACGAGCAAGTACCTCATTTTCTTTCTCCAAGTACCAGGCTTCGTGTTCATATATAAGGTCGTCTCATACAAATTTTTGCGAGCATGATAGAGACTCGCTAGCTATGACGCGGTCTGTGCCTCTTGGGCACCAATATGTTCAGTGTCCATCGCTATTTAGACCCAAACCAAACTATTACACCAACGAGTCAAGTAAGAAGTGATCACATTTGACTATCTTGAATTCTAGATGGTTTGTTTTTGAGGCTACATGTTCCTCACCATTATTCAATTTCATATCCCTCTCCTTATCTCCCTCTACAACTCCAAATCATAGAAACCTTTTCCATTCAATTCAACATCATCATCATCATCATCATCTTTGGTGGTTCCATCACATTTCACAGTAATGATCCTACCTCTACAAACTCCAACACCATCACCACCACCACTTTCTCTCTCCTCATCTCTCTCTTTCCACAATGCCATTTCCTCCATATCCACCAACCGTCACTTCCTCACTACCAACAACACCAACAAACTCCCAAATCCAATAATCTCAATCTCCATCTCAATCCCACCAAATCCCTCAAGAATTTCATCTCTCCAATGCCGTTCATCCGACATCGACATGGTGCAGACCAGTGATGGGGCCTTTGTCCCCAAGCAGAGCAAGGTTGTCGTGTTATGGGATTTGGATAATAAGCCACCGCGAGGGCCGCCATACGAAGCAGCCCTCGCGCTGAGGAAGGTTGCGGAGCGATTCGGGTTGGTGGTAGATATCTCCGCTTATGCGAACCGCCACGCTTTCTCCCACCTACCCAGCTGGGTTGTTGAGCAAAGGAGAGAACGGCGTCGTTTGGATGTTCTTGAACGGAAAGGTATGGTTACTCCCTCTGAAGCTTATGTTTGTAATGTTTGTGGTAGAAAATGTAAGACCCATTTGGATTTGAAGAAGCATTTTAAGCAATTACATGAGAGGGAACGCCAAAAGAAGCTTAGTAGGATGAAACAGTTGAAGGGTAAGAAAAGGCAGAAGTTTAAGGAGAGGTATTTGGATAAGAATTATAAGTTTGAGGAAGGGGCTAGGGATTTGATTACGCCGAAAGTTGGGTATGGGTTGGCTAGGGAATTGAGGCGGGCGGGTGTGTTTGTGAAGACGGTGGAGGATAAGCCTCAAGCTGCGGATTGGGCATTGAAGAGGCAAATGATGCATTCATTGAGTAGGGGGATTGATTGGTTGTTTTTGGTTTCGGATGATTCGGATTTTAAAGAGATGTTGGGGAGGGCAAGGGAGGCGAATCTGGGGACGGTTGTGGTTGGGGATCAGGATAGGGCGTTGGGCCGGCATGCTGATTTGTGGGTGCCGTGGATTGGGGTGGAGAAGGGGGAGGTGAGTGAGAAGGATTTGGTGCCAAAGAGGCGGAGCAATGTTGATTGGGAAGAGTGTTTGGGAGATGATAGTCGGTCTTCAATTTCGGGTTTTGATGGAAGTGTTGAAGATGGATTTGATTTGGATAGGATTGTTGATGAGCTTGTTCTTCCTGGTGAACATTCTAATGCTAGGAGGAGCTCGTTTTTCTTTGATGAAGAAGAAGGAGAGTGGGATGATGATGATGGTTATGATTATGATGATGATGATTTATCCGACTCTGAGGACGAATTCGAAGAAGAAGATAGATGATCGTGTATAATTGGGAATTGCGGGAAGATACTCGTTGTGCAACTTGCCAATGGGCTTCAGAGCTGCAAATCTAATGTTGCAATTAGGAAACACCTTATGTTTCTTCAATACAAGCTGGAAGGAGACTTGACTTGTGCATGACCCTTGAAGTGAAATTCACCAGTGATCAGAGAGTAATTTCTCATCTTCTACATCTACTAGTATTTATTGGATGGTATAACTGTCTATTTTTGAGCACATAGGAAGAATCAGTAAGGAAGATTCTACACTTCTGCAGCTCATCAATTCATGTCCAGACTCACAAAGTGTCTCTGCTGATGGTTCCATACCTCCATGGTGTGTTCTAGACCCCTTTCGTATAGTCAAAGTCATTTAACTGAATTTGTGTCAATATGTGCATGTAAATGAGTGCATATTGTCACATATAAGAGGTATCAGTCATCTATAATTTCTTGCTACTTCATTTGTTGTTATTTTAGATGTGTACCACGTGGTACAATTTGTAATAGTTCTAGGTAGCCATAGACGGAGGATTGCATTCACTTTGTTGATATATCTACTTTTGGCAAAAATGTATTTATGAGCCTCAGTTTATTTAGCAATTGTACTTATATAGAACAAACATAAACAACTGCATGCTATATATGTATATAGCTAACATTATTATTTTGTGGAAGCTCTCAAGGTTGCCTATTCGATCAAAGGTGAAGAATTCAAGATCCTTGAGAAATAGAACTTCAAAAAATAAGCTTTGAATCTTTAAGCCTTTTGGTGATTTATTAGCTAATGTGTTAAGAGAGAAAAACATCTCAACTTTATTCATCTATAATTAACTTTGGGGAGGGTTGTTTGTTTTAATTTTTTTTTGATCCCCTTCCTCAACGTTCCTAACATAATCAAAACGGGTTTTCACTAATAACACTTCTCCCCAATTTCACTTACCCTAATACTGGTTGTTGGATTTTGGCTGCTCCACCAACCTGCCCAACTTTCCGTTGCTTTCTCATCCACGGTGAGCAGGTGGTAGTACTTCAGCGATTCAGTGATACTCCGATGTCAGGTAACTCTCTATCTATCTCTTTGTATCTCTATTTATAACTTCTGACGTCTTGATCAAGGGTTATGTCGCCCCTCGTTTTATTGATCTGTGAATGTGATTTTTTGCCCCTTGGTATATTGATCTGTGAATGTCAAATCAACAGACATGTTTTCTTTTGTTTTGATCTCTGATCTATATTTTGGGTTCTGCAAAAACAGTTTGTTGCTCAGCATACGGATTTCTGAGTGTGGGATATACCTATGAATTTGTAGATCTTTTGGAGATTGTTCAGTTCAGTTTGACAGGATTTTAATTGCTCTTCATGATATATATACATACAGTTGCTATAGTATTTTTCTTTGTCTAAACATTTGAAATGCGACTTATATTGTGTTTCTTGATCAATTGTGAATTCTTCGTCAGTCAAATTCTGTTGCTTATTGGTTATCATCCTTGCTTTCCTCTTTATAAGATTTTCTGCATTTTATTGGAATATTCATAGTCTACACCGTGTACTTTTTTGCAAGATGTATCAAACCATGAGTCACTTGAAAACAAGAGATGGTGGGTGCTTAGTCAAGTTTTCTGTGTCCCAGTTATATCTGTACTTGGAACTAGCTTTACTGGTTGTGTCTAAAGAATTTTCAGTTGACTATTTTTGTTGTTTGTTTACCTGATGAATCATTAACAAATGAGATGAGTGATCATGATGTTTAGTCTATCAATCGTGGTTCTCAAGCCCAGATGCAGGCAGATTGTTGAATAGAATTACACAGCAATAGCGATGTCAGATAGTTAAAGAGCAGGGTAATCTATCTGTATTTTGTAGTACTCTAAATGCTTATTGCGCTGCGTGCAACTATGTAGCTGAATTAACAAATTGTGATGGCCTCATCTCATCTCCAATAGTAAAAACAAAGTAGCCATGATGGTTATGATTTCGGAAGGTGATAGATAGCTTGGGCACAATATTGCATATCCTCGAATTGCAGTAGAGATTAAACTAAACTTGGAAGAATTCTTCGAAAATGAACAAAACATATCTGACTAGCACTCTGTTCCTCTTGAACCATTTTACAGATGCTGTCATATTGGCTTTCCCATTAACCCAATGTACTGGTAGATTTGCAGCCACCAGGAGAGCTCTTGTTGCTTGGGAATTAGTATGTCATTCCGAAGTATATTTTGAAAGTTTTGCATTTTCTTCTTGGAATATAGACGCTTTGTGTAAGCTGTTTTGAGACCTACAAAGAAGAAAGATACACTATGGGTAAAATGGGTGGGATATTTTCATATTAACAATCCAGTACGTGCATCTTGGATGCAGATGAAAGTTTTAAAGTGTCTGCCAAGGGTGTCTTTGACCCACGTTCTTGTGAATCTCAGCTTCCCCTATTTTACCTCCATTTTCACCTCTTCCACATCCCAAATTCAACTTCTAAGAAGCTAAAAGTCTTCTCTAAAAGTAACTTAAAACTTTCCATCGGGGCAAAGAAACACAAGCGCCAATTTGTGCTTCTAGCTCTTTTAAGCTGTAAATTGGGTGGAAGAGGAGGTAAATGGGGTAGATTGCAAGGGGAAATAGAGGTAGAAGTTGAAAATTTCAGAAATTAGGCCAACCAAAGCCCTAAATGGCCTACTATCTCACCCTTAGGGAAATCTTTTTATGGAAAATGTATAATGCTATTGGAGGTGCTTTTCAGAAGACTGAATGGAAAACAATCCCTGTAGCAATTTTGGGCCCTTAAAGGATTATTGGTAGGATGTTTTCATCTTGTGGCTGGTGTTGCATGGCACGCTGCAAACAGTTAAGTTACTTAGCTGGGGTTAGACCTTTAGCCTGTGTGTGTGTGTGTGTGTGATTTGATTCTAAGCAGAAAAACATATTCTTTGGTGTAGCTGTTCTGTGAATAACTAATCAACGATACTGCAATGCTGGGTGTACGACGACAGAATTGCTCTTCCCATTCTGTTCTAGCAGTGAAGTACAGGGCAGTAATGTCATTTCGGCTGAGAGTATAACAGATTTTAAAGCTGATTTTGGTTGTTTATTTATCTTATTCAGAGTTCACAACTCTGTGAGGACCTAACGTTTACAAAAATTTTGGATTAAGGAACTAACGTTTCAAAACTTTGGTTTAAGGACCTATACTAACGGTTCTTTTTAACACCGTTAGTTTAGTTGTCAAATATGCTTAGGTGGCAGGACCTAACGTTTCAAAAATACATATTTTTCTTTAAATACGTAAAATACATATATTATTGTTATTTATTTATTTTTGAATTAACAATAGTACTAGTATTTATAGGACCTAACTTTTTTCTTTTTTACTTTTTTTTATTTTTTTACAGCTTGTACATATATATATGTAGCTAAGGGGCCATTTTACAGAAACTAGACGTATGATGGTTGTTGGGCATGGTTTAATGGTGGGCTCTCTAAACTATTAGTACGATTTTATCTTCTAGTAATACTAATAGAAAAAGGAAAGAATTTTTATTTTTTTTGGTATTCTTAGGTTTTTTCAACAGCTTAGTACTTGAATTTCATAACATCCAATAAATATATCATGACCAATTATTCTTATTAAATCAAAATTTTTAATTAAATATATGTATTATACGTATTTAAAGAAAAATACGTATTTTTGAAACGTTAGGTCCTGCCACCTAAGCATATTTGACAACTAAACTAACGGTGTTAAAAAAACCGTTAGTATAGGTCCTTAAACCAAAGTTTTGA
>BSSO01004135.1:0-15076 GCA_030267885.1 Mesembryanthemum crystallinum
GCGGTGATAAGTTCAGGCCAAATGATAACCTGATAGAGTTAGTTAGACTGATGTGTATTATTATCTCCGTTGTGATTTTTTATCCATGTCATTTTTTGGTTGAAAACTTCTCACCGCTAGTGGTACTTATGTCATTTAATTAATGAAAAAATTAAGTTCGTGTTAAAAATGCAACCGAGCAAGTTTGTGGTAAAAATTGCAGCTCGGTGAAAGTTGGTGTTATTTTTACCAATTTTTCCTTAAAACTTCAACTAAATAAATCACTGCGGGTTGGTTCCGTGTTGAAAATTTCAAGGCCCATGGGATTAGTCAGGTAAAGCACGGATACCCATGTTATCTAAAATAAACCTAACCTGCTTAATTAAACGGGTAAATTTGTGTGAACCCATATAAGTAAACATGTCAAAACTCTATGTGACCATGATAGGAGTATGATTGTCACGTATCGGTACATCCAACTTTCTCACTCGCCATGGCTCAAAAACTTGGGACACTGAGACTCTATGCTAATTATAGACATGGTTACGGGGATACGACAACTATGAAACATGAGTCAAATTCAAGACTAAATTGTAACGGAGTGCGGGAGACGTAACGTTATGTGGAGATTTATCTGCTCGATCGTACAAATAGGCGTGTTGTTGATTTCATGTAGAGAAATTTATATTTTTTAAGCGCACTTGTTAGCATATAGCACATAGCTTTCGGCCCTTCTCCCTCTCTTTTTATCCTTTTACTCTACCAATTTCCAGTTCAAAATAATGGAAAGGTCAAAATAATGGATGTGTCAGACTAACAATTGGAGTGTCGGGTATGGGTTTCATACCCATGTTGGAGTTGAGTGTCCAACATGGGTACGTGAGCTAAAATGAGGAGTTGAGGTAACATAGCGAAATCTCAACCCTAGCCTTGTGTCTGGTTCGCGTCGGGCTAGTTTTTGCCAGCTCTAGTTAGAATATGAGCTTTTTGTCTTGTCATTGTTTGGTTGATACTATATTCTGACTTCTGACTACTGTAAGTTTTCAGACCGATGAAATTTTGAAAGGTGCTGATGGAATGTTGGAGGATGGTTTGCTGCAATTTGGTATAGGGGTAGAGCAGCCTTTAAGAAACAGTTTATATAGTTCATTTACAGGAGAGCGCTTACGAAGAGATGCAGAATCTACACCTCCTACTTCATTACTCTGTGCCACCAATAGGTTGTTGGTGCTTCAGGTTATTATGGCTATGGCACTAGCTTCCCATCATGATGAATTTGATACGGAGAAGCTCTTTTTCAGCTCCCTGGATTCTGTGAATACAATTTCAGATGCAATCTTAAGGAAGATGAGAGGATTGCTTATGGTTGTTTCACTTGATTCTACTAAACTTGAACTACTGGAAGAGGAAAGTCAAAAGTTTATGCCAAATAAATCCAATGAGAAGCTTTCTGCTACTAAAAGTAAGAAGAAGGGGAAGAACCGTGGTGCTAAAAGATTAAATCCTGCACCAAAGAATTGTAAAGATGATTTTCTACCTGACAAAACCCTCAAGGTACTTTTCGTGATCTGTAGCTGTAGTTGGTTAGCCAGATTTACAGAGAGAAGATGTCGTTTAACTACTCAAAATAATACTTCAGGACCATGAATTTGGTAACAAGAACTTGGAGTACAACCTGCTGAAAAAGAAGGATGACGCTCTTGAGGGAGTTAGTGGGCCCAGCCGGCTGTCATCTACAGAAAAAGAGGTAATACCGCTGTACATGTTTGACTTTTATGTGGCGTTTACTTGGATGTAATGATGATTTCAATGCAATGAGCATTATATAGTTCTACACATGCTCCTGGTTACTCGTTACTCATGTAGTTGCTACTACAGTTGTAATTGTATATAACTGTAGTAATGTAACGAAATTGGTTGGACATCAACAATTGTGAGTACATTAATTGATTACATACTCTTGTAATACCCACTCCTCCCTTCTTTCTTGTCCACCACTACTTTCACTTAACAAAATGAAGGATTCCATTTGTAATCACGTTTGCTTCCAAGTAAATGAGCCCTAAGTATCTTTTTAGTGATTTGTGTTCCTGATCTTTCTAGTTGTTGCACATTCCACATGTTTCTCCCATGAATGTTAAAGCACTGACAATAAACAGGAAAAGTTTCAAAGGTTGGTCCCTGAGAGGTTACAAACTTCTGCTGCAAAGAACCGAAAGCAAAAAAAGAAGAAGTCGCGTGGGAAGTCTGAAACTTCAAGTGAAGTCCATAATACTTCATCTGAAATTGAGACTGCTTCATCTTCCTATGTTGCTGTGCAATGTGGGGCAAAGTGGAGGGAAATAGATCAGGCAGCTGATTTGGTGAAAAAGGCGCCAAAAGATACTAGTAGTCAGAGTGTTGCACAGAACTGTGGTCCTTGCAACTGTAAGGTTGGCTCGACAGAGGAGGATTTGCCTAGTGCTGAGCCAGGTAATTTGATTTCTTCACTGGAAGGCAGACATAACCCCTGGATCAGGTGTTGTCATTCATTAAACAAACAGAAGATTGATGCAGTTATTTCTGAAGCAGGTACTGTGAATTTTAAAGCTAATTCCGACAGAAGCCCTCTGGTAGTGATGGCAGGGCAACGTCAAGGTGTTCACAAAGATGAAAAGTGTTGTAAGGAACCTGTTTCCAGCCAAACAGTTCCTAGACCTGTCGTGTGTGGGAAACCTACAGATATTAAAAATGGAACTGTCCCGATCCACAAACAAGATAATGAGAGTAGGTATAATGGTCAAGCTGTAATCTCTGCAGGTTATCCTTCATATGAGTGGCCTACTGTGATTCCTCTTCGTTTGGCAAACTTCAACTCCCAACATCTTCCACCAGCCACGGACAGACTGCATTTGGAGGTTGGTCACAACTGGCGCAATCATGTTCAACATTCCATAATGCATCAGATGCATCAGGCGAGCTCTTCTATTGAAGGAGGGACTGGCAGGATTATGTCTCAACCATTGCCTAGGAGTTTTGATTGGCCTCCTATGGTAAGGACATGTAACTATGATTCTGCATGTATTTCCAGACGACAAGCTCCAACACAGCAAGGTTTTGCTGCCCCAAGTTCACATTTCAGCTCAGTGAATAATGAAGAAGAGAGAAAATATTCTACAGATCGTTTTGACTTGTCTGAGCCAATAGCCACACAAGAAATAGCTGATGAATATGATGGGCATTGGGTGTCAGAAGAAGAATATGAAGTACATGCTGTCTCTGGCATTGACTACAATCAATTCTTTGGTGACGGGATCATGTATTGGAATCCTTCTGATTATCGAGGGGCTGGCTTCTCCCGCGCTCCTTCACTTAGTTCTGATGATAGTTCATGGGCTTGGCGTGAAGCAGACATGAACAGGACTGTTGATGACATGGTTGCATTTTCATCTTCTTACAGTACAAATGGTTTAACCTCTCCATCAGCTGCTCCATTCTGTTCCCCTTTCGAGTCTCTGACTCCTGGGCACCAAACAATAGGTTATGTTAGGTCTGGAAATGAAATGACTGGAAAAGTGCTCCATAATTCTTCAACAATGACGGACTTGGAGGTGGAGGAAAAAATTCCTGGATCTTTGGCAAGTATTCTTAGTGACAGTGATGCCAAATCTGGTGATTCACTTCCATACCCAATTCTGCGACCTATTATAATTCCCAGTCTGTCCAGGGAAAGATCAAGGTCTGAGTTTAAGGGTAATCGTGATATTAGAAGCCCTCGTGTTCCCCCAAACAGGCGTGAGCAGCCTCGAATTAAGCGGCCTCCTTCACCTGTAGTACTTTGTGTACCCAATGCTCCTCGTCCTCCGCCGCCTTCTCCTGTTGGAGACTCCAGAAAACATAGAGGTTTTCCCACTGTTAGATCTGGTAGCTCTAGCCCAAGGCACTTGGGTATGAGAGGCTGGTTTCATGACGGTAATAATCTAGAAGAAGCTCGTGTCTGTGTTGATGGTGCTGAAGTAGTTTGGCCTTCATGGGGAAATAAAAACTTTCCTCCTCGACAACTGGTTCAGCCTCTACCAGGAGCAATATTGCAGGATCGCCTAATTGCAATCTCCCCGATGACACATGATCAGGAACACGTATGTGTCCTGTTTGCAAATTTTTTTAAATTTGTGTTCGCTTGAAATTTTAGTGGTTAACCTCTTAATTCACTGCAGCCAGATGTTGCACTTCCCTTGCAACCACCTGAATTGCTTGATTGCCCGACCCGGAAGGCATCTCTCCCTTTGATACACAATCTTCTGCATGAGGAAATTGACTCCTTTTGTAAGCAGGTAGTTTCTTGAATTGTCTTCTGAGCACTGATTTCACTTGGTTGACTCTGTCTGTATATATGTGCCACTGAGACTTCATTTCGTTATGTTTAGATCAGCTATATTGTTTATATCTTTGTGTTTTATATTGCAATGATGTCATAAGGTTGCTGCGGAGAATTTAAGCAGGAGACCCTATATAAATTGGGCTGTGAAGCGTGTGACACGTTCTCTCCAAGTTCTGTGGCCTCGGTCCAGGACAAATATATTTGGTTCCAATGCAACAGGCTTGTCCCTTCCAACAAGTGATGTGGATCTTGTGGTTTGTCTTCCTCCAGTGAGGAACCTGGTGAGCACTCCTTTGTTTTACCCGTAGTTTCTCTTGCTTATTTTTGAAATTTGTTAGTATGTATCGGCATAACTTTCACATTTATGCATATCCAGGAGCCTATTAAAGAAGCTGGAATATTAGAGGGTCGTAATAGCATAAAAGAAACATGCTTGCAGGTAATATATTGATTGTTTATATGCATGCCATGGTTGTCAATAATTGCTTTCACTTCCCTGGCTGTTGGCCTCATTGTTTCTGGCTTGACAAGGGTTTGTGTTGAAGTTGTAACCAGCCAAGAGCTTAAATGATTGGAAAGCTATTTTGAGCCCCTCCATTTGGTCGAATGTTTTTCTGAATAGTAGCATGAGATAATGCTGTTTCTGTCAAGTATGATGATAAAATATGTTATTTCATTCTGGTTTCGTCTAGAAATTGATGTCTCTGCTATATGGCAAGATTGAAGGAGTTGCTGATGCAGTTATTGGTTGTCTTAGGCTTTCTTGAACATGATGCATATGTCAAAAATGCTTTTGTGATGTAAGGGGAATTAGAATTGACGAATTAGTCAGATTCAATAATTAAAAATGTCTTTCTGATTCCAGCACAGGCAGGATCACAATAATTTTTTGTCGTCGTTATTGTTGCAGTCTTTCTGGTTTCCTTCAGCTTAAGTTTTTTGTCCTTTTGCTATTATTCTGGCTTTTGTCCCCTTCTTCACTACTTCTTTTGCTGGTTAATTGGTAAACCGGTTTGTTACTTGTGAATATTTTGGCAAGCAACCGTAGATCTGATGAGATTGGTCTTCCAGCATGCTGCCAGGTACCTGGGAAATCAGGAGTGGGTAAAAGTTGATTCTCTCAAGACAGTGGAGAATACTGCGGTAACCTTTCCTTTTTACCGTCTCCTTTCATCTTCTAAGGCTATTTGAGTTGTTGTGGTTAATCCTTTTATAAAATATTTTGTACCCGCTTCTTGTAGATTCCAATTATCATGCTTGTGGTGGATGTGCCACATGATCTAGTGACTGTTCCCACTCCTAATGCACTCGCCTCTCTAATTGAGCAAAATCAGCTGAATAATGGGCAAGGCATCGATCAAATTGATATTGTTGGTTCAGATAGTTCGCCTTCCCCAGAGTGCTCAGAGCTAATCAACTTTGGCAAAGATGCTATTTCAGTTCGTCTTGATATCAGTTTCAAGTCACCCTCACATACAGGGCTTCAAACAACAGAATTGGTATAGTTCCATTCCGCAAAGTGTTCTCTTGTAATTGTCTTGTCAGTTATGTAATTATTCTGAAACTTGGTTCACATTTACAAGTTTTCTACCTTGAGCCTGAGTAGAATGTTTGAGATAGGAGTTTGAATCCACGTGTCTATGCTTAACAATGCTCAGTAAGGGTGTTGGGGGAGTTTTTGGAGAATTTGATACAGATTAATCTGATGCATAAAATGTCAGGGAGCTCTTAGGCTGGGTGTTGTACACTATCCTTTTTTTTTTTTTCTTTAAAAAAAAATATCTCATCTTGTTTTCTCTAATTGCTCTTTACCATGTATTTGCTGAATTTGTCATGCAGGTTAAACAGCTTACTGATCAGTTTCCTGCTGCTATTCCACTTGCTTTGGTACTTAAGCAGTTCTTAGCAGATCGTAGCCTTGATCAATCGTACTCAGGGGGTTTGAGTTCCTACTGTTTGGTAAAGTTCTACCTAATTCACTATGATGCTACATATTCATGATTGCCTGCCGAGAAAGTTATTGTTCTAAATTATTTTCCTTATTTTACTGGCACTCTCTGCTGCATACATCTCGACTTTTCTCACCCCGCTAGTGATGGTTTATATGTACTAGTGTTTCTATTGTTGCTTTCTTCCTTGCTTTTTCGTTTTCTCCTACTGTCTTTTAAACTTATTGGTTCATTTATAATCCTTGTTTCTTCGATGCGCATCCATATCTGAAAATTTCAAGGGTTTGTGATGCTGCAACCCCTCTTGTTCTTGTTCCCCATTTTGTTAACCCACTAATAATGAATTGTCCCTGACAGTGATCTAAAGTTTCAGCTATGTTAGGTCTGAAAACGGTCTTACTGCCATTACATCCATTTGGTAACATGTAGTTTATACTTGTTAACCTATATCCCCCCCCCCCCCCCCCCCAAAAAAAAAAAAACAAAGAATTTTATACTTGTGAATGGGTGTAAATGAGCAAGGCCAAGCATCCTTTGTTCATGTTCAGGCCTTTTTAACTTAGCCGAGCCCGAGCAAGTATTAGATCATAAGTTTGTTCAAGCTTGGCTTGTTTTTGCAATTGTTCAAGCTCCACTCATTTATTAAATGAGTCAAGCTTACAAATATGCTTTTGTTTGTTTATGATCCTTTAACTAAATAAGCTCATTTAACCTAACTTTTTTTAATTAGTGTAAAAAAGCTTATGGCCTTGTTTGGCAATTAGCTGATAGTGGATTGAGGATTATATTAGCCGATTTGATTAGCGGATTATATTAGCCGATTTGACTAGCGGATTATATTAGCCGATTTGACCAGAGAATTGTATTAGCTAATTTGTATAAAGGTGTATACCAAAATTCTAATATTAGAGGATTGTGGTGGTCAAACCTCTGACGCTATCCGCTGTTTACCAAACAAGGCCTATGTTAAGATTGGCTATGCCAAAAAAAAAAAAGTAGCTCCAACTTCTTGTTACCTCAATTGAGCTTTTTAAATGATATGAACATTGAATTATAAAATCGAGCCAATAAATGAATTGTTCATGGAAATAGAGAAAAATCGCACCTCTCTTCATGTTCAAGCTCATGCATCAAATGATTCATAAAATTTGTTATAACTCATTTTGTCTATTAATAAAACGAACATGAACAAGCCTTGTTCGAGCTGAGTTGGTAATGTGAGTAGCCATTCACTTACACCCCCTACTCATGATGTATTCGCTGAGGTTCTCACATATTGTTTGCACAAACCCCCCTTTCGCTTCTTTGATATTGCATGGCAAATGTATAATTTGATCATAGCCATGGGAAAGGGTATCATGGTAACCAATTGGACTTCTGCTTGACAGAATAGCTTGTTGAGTTTGTTGAGACTTGTGAAAGATTAAGGTGGTGTTTACTTGGATGTAATGATAATTACATTGTAATGGAGATTTTTTAGTTGTAAACATGCTCATGGCTACTCATAGAATGTCTAGTTGTTAGGTTGGTTGTAAACACCATTGCTTCTAGTCATGTAACGATGATTACATGGGTGTTTTAGAGTAATTGTGATTACATAGATTGATGTAATCAATTACACCTCTTTCAATTACTCCCCTCCATTCCCTCTTTTCCTCCCCTACCTCCACTCACTAAAATGATTGCATTTACATTGTAATCAAAATTACATCCAAGTAAACAAGCCCTAATAGTTTTAAAGGTCTGCTGATTTTTGTCCGTCGAGGCTGTCTATTCATTCCGAGGTGAAGCGTCTTTGTTGTCCTAGACTCCTAGTCATGGCTTAGCAGGAAACTAGGATCAAAATAAGAAGAGTAAGAGAGACACCGTTTCAGACGTTGCTTCTATTAACTCTGGCCAGTTTGGCACCATGTTAACCGAGTTAGAAGTTTGTTCATTAGGGATCTTGATAGAGTTTAGGTGACCTGTTACCGATTTGATTGAGCTTGGGAAGAGAGGAGGAGGAGTTGAGAGAGAAGAAGAGTAAAGAGAGAAGAATCAAAAGAGTGGGAAGAAGGGATTTAATTTAAAGAAATAGTAGTAAGAAGGAGATCAGTAGGCAAATATTATCAATTATATATTCAATATCAATAAGCATTATAAAAAAAAATATTCTATACACTACCTAGTCTAGTTATAAGCCTAGACAAAAAACTTTCTAAAATAATTCCGAATAGATCAAGAAACTGATCATTTTTTATACACTCTTAATAACTTCATTTTGTCTCTTCTAACAATACCCTAATTAATACCAATGAAAATCACTATAAATAGTAATGTGCAACTTTTCAAATATACCAGTATTCTCTAAAATTTTCATTCACCTGTCTTGATTATCCATTAGTTCTTCTGCATAATGATCCTGGATTTGACTAATGAACTGCAATTACTTTAGTGCTTTCTTTTTTATTAGCTCTATTTTCAAACTTATGTTTAGCTGATGTCTGATGCTCAACTATTGTATGCATGACAGGTTTTGCTGATCACCCGTTTTCTTCAGCATGAACATCATCATGGCCGACCTATCAACCAAGTACGTACCTAACAGAAAATTGTGAAATTTTGCATCCCCGATACTTCATATGGAAGTGAGGGGCTTCTTAATTATCTTGATCTCACGGAAGTTGCTATTGAACTCTTGCCAAAAACTTTTCATTTGAGGTTCGTTACGAGCCGAAGCAAGCTGAACATTGGGTAGGCTCGACTTGGCTTGGTTTGCAATCAAATTGTCCGAGTTCGACTTGAAGATAGATTATAGTGTTGTTCATTTAAGATAGAACATTGGGCAGGATGAGAAGGTTGATATGGATGAGCCGCTTTACTTTGAAAAATATGATGAATGAAAACTAACCCCTAAAATAAGATAAGGGAAGGGCTTCATTTCGTTTGGGCACTTGCAATAGAGAAGTAGGTTAGCTAAAAGAGTGATGTTATTGAGATAGAGGGAGGTATGTTGAGACACAAGAGAGCCTGGAAAGGATGATTGAATTATTTACTTTGCCAATCTTAAGAACTTGAAGTAGCATTTATTTGCTTGATTAACACGAGTATTGGTTTTCTGCAGAATCTTGGGAGCCTTTTCATGGATTTCCTATATTTCTTTGGGTGAGTCAAAAGTTACCGATTTCTCCTAAAATATTTTATATGATGTCCCTGTAATTTTGACCTCTCTACATGGTGGTTAACTTTTTTTCAAAATCTACTTGGTGCCCCTGTAGTCCCGAAATAATTTACGTGGTCACCTTTAGCAAAAAAATTTGTTTGGAAAACATTACTTTCTTTTCTTTGAGCCATTTTCCCAGCTTACGTCTTCTCCCGTATGTTCATAAAACCATGTTGCTCCCACTAGGAAGTCTCCAATTGCTCTTTTCATACTTTTTAGAAAAATTTCCACTATTATATTGAATACCTTTAAATTTTTTATACAACATGTACTTTGATGACTTTTTATGGATGAAAACAAGTTATTTGGAGTAAGGAAATATGTCAGATTGAAATTTAACGTTTTTGTAACAATAAAGTTAGCATTAGGGCACCAAGTAGATTTTGTTCAGTTGAAAAGGATACTATCTAGATTTTGAAACAACACTGTGCATGTAGAAAAGTCTAAAAACACAGGGGCGTCATAGAATTTTCTTTCCATTCTGGTGAATCACATATGTCTAAACGTGATGGCTGGGATCTTTCATACCCAATCTTTTTATTTTTAATTTATTTTTATTTTACTTTTGAATTCAGGAATGTGTTTGATCCTCGTCAAATGCGCATCTCAGTACAAGGGAGTGGGTTATATATAAATAGAGAAAGAGGATATAGGTAACTGTTGCAGCAATTTAATTTGGTATCTTAAGTTGCTAACCACATTTGTCAATGTTTTGTGATGTTCACTGCCTTCTCCTACTGCAGCATTGATCCAATCTACATTGATGATCCTCTATTTCCAGCTAATAATGTGGGGAAGAATTGCTTTCGGATACATCAATGTATCAAGGTCAGCCATTGTCTTTGTTTTCAAATTTAATATTTATGTTTTTTCTTTTTCAGGTTTTAATGTATAACTTGATTTGAGTTACTTGTAAAGTTGATTTTGACCAGCCGCCCAACTTAGGCAACCACTGCAAAAGAAACAAGTAGTGAATTTTTTTTATTTTACACTACAAATAACACGCTATAAATACATTAGCTGACCAGAATAGCATATCACATCTTACATAGCGCATAAGTACCAATAGATGCATGGAATAACCAACGTTCGGTCACCCAGGCATCCCGACATCCCCTGCATTCGGTCAGGTCACTCAGGCATCTTGACACCCACGCGTCTAGTCACCGGGGCAACATGACACCCGCGGGGTCCGGTCACCAGGGCACCATGACACCCCTGCATATGGTCACCCGGGCATCATGACACCCTCGCGTCCGGTCACTCTGGCATCATGACACCTTCGGCGTCCAGTCACTTGGTCATCTTAATACCCTTGCGTCCGGTCACCCGAGCAGCTTTACACCCCTGTGTTCGATCACCCGGGCATCCTGACACCCCTGTCTTCGGTCACCCGGGCATCATGACACCCTGCATCCGGTCACCTGGGCATCCTGACACCCTTGTTCTCGGGCATCTGGATACCTGTGACCTTGGGCATCCAAACGCTTTTTTTTTTTTTTTTTTTTTTTTTTTTTTTTTTTTTTTTTTTTTTTTTTTTTTTTGTTTTTGTTTTTTTGTTTTTGTTTTTGTTTTTGTTTTTGTTTTTGTTTTCCTTCAAGGGGACTTGTTGCCTCATCACTTTTGACTCGATGGGGCTTCCCTTTGCATAGGAAAATAAGTGTCGCATTGTTCCGAGCTCGCTGACTCTCTTTGCATCCATGACTTCGGTATTTTGAGGCCTTGCAAATGGGGACCAGTATAGGGCCTCCGAGGGCTCTTGGAGACCCGGATTCCGTGCACTAGGTTCCTCCCACCACCCTATGGGGTACCTCGTGCGATATCGTGGAAAAATGACACCTCGTGTTTTTAGGTTTTAGGACCCCGTTTTGCCTACTTGTAGCTAGCGGTTCCATGCCCTCACGGGTGCTAGTTGAGTTTTTCCCCGCTCGCGTGCGTGGTGACTTAGGAAGACCGAGAGGCCCACTTGTGGCTCAAGGGGGGTCGTTGCGAGCGGCCTAACTCCCTTTGCACCCATGATTTCGTCGTTCGGAGCCTCGTCGATAAGTGACCATAACTAGGCCTTTGGTGGCCCCGAGGTCCTCGTACGTAAAGTGACCATAACTAGGCCTTTGGGTGCCTGTGAAATATTGTGGAAAAATGACACGATTCCATTTTTTGAGGTTCTAAAACCTCGTTTTGCCCACTTATAGCCCACATTTTTGGACCTTACCGGGTGCCAGTGGAGTTTAGGCCCACCGGCGTGCGTGGTAACTTAAGAGACCCAAGAGCCCCCCTCGTGGCTCGAAGGGGGGGGGGGTGCTTTTCGAGCGGCCTAACCCCTTTGCACCCACGATTTCTGCGTTCGGGGGCCTCCTGTATAGGTGAACCAACACGGGGCCTTCGAGGGCCCTTAGGGACCAGGTTTCGGCCTTGAGCTCCTCCCACGTCCCTATGGGGGTGCCCGTGAGATATCGTGGAAAAATAACACTTTTATTTTTTAGGTTCTCAGACCTCATTTTGCCTACTTATACCCTTTTGGGTGTCAATTGAGTTTCACTCCACCGGCGTGCGTGGTAACTTAAGGGGACCTAAGAGGCCACCTCGTGGCTTGGGGGGGGGGGGGGCATTACCGCGCGGCCTAACATCCTTTGCACCCACGTTTTCGGCGTTCGGAGTCTCTTGTATGGGTGACCAGTATGGGGTCTCTGAAGGCTCTTAGGGACCCGGTTTTCAGACTCCTCCCACATCCCTATGGGGGTGCCCTTGAGATATCATGGAAAAATGACATACTTCCATATTTGAGATTTTGGGGATCTCATTTTGGCCACTTGCCCGTGCTTTTGGACCTTCATACGCCGGTTGAGTTTCTCCCTACCAACGTGTGTGGTGACTTAGGAGAACCCAAGAGGCCCCCTTGTGGTTCGTGCGGCCGTTACGAGCGACCTACCTCCCTTTGCACCCACGGATTCGGCATTTCGGGTCTCTTGTACAGTTGATTCATACGGGATTTTTGTGGGCTCTTAGGAACCCGGTTTCCGGCCCTGGGCTCTCCCACGTACCTATGGGGGTGCCCGTGAGATATCATGGAAAACTTACAATTCCATTTTTAAGGTTTCGGGACCCCTTTTTGCCCATTTATAGCCTATCTTTTTGGACCCTCCCAAGCGCTGGTGGAGAGAGTGGTGACTTAGGGGACCCAAGAGGCCTCCTCTCGGGGGCTACGGCAACTTATGCTCCTTACCTCTCCCCTACCCAACGTATTGCCCCTGCAAGTGCTAAAAGGAATGGTATTGTGACATCTTAATTGGATATGTTCTGAAAATACATTATCCAATAGGACAATATTCTTTTTCATCTCGCTAAGCTGTCAAATTGTAGCTCCTTTACCCTACTAGATACTTTGCCCAACACAAGCACTGCTAAATCTTCTACATTACAACATGCTATAATATTTTCATCATCTTATCTTCCAAATATTATTTATCTTCTGGAAAATTGCCGAAGTCCATTTGTTTGTGTCTTTATATTTTTATTTGCAAGTGCAACACAACAATGAAGCTCACACCAAATTGCTGGAGTGTGGTCTCTTAAATTTCCTTTATTGTTATTCTCGTAGCAATGAGAACTATGTTTAGGTAGATAGTAATTGTGTTTTGATGGAGATTTTTAAAATAGTTCTCGAATAATCTATGTGTTCTCATATATCTAGTAAATTCAAGAAACTCTTGTATCTGTGTCTCTAACTGTCATATACTTGCCCATTGACCTTTTAGCTTCCGACTGCAGTTATGTACTAGCTTTAGTACATAAAATTTTTCAGTGAAAAGCTTTGGAGTATGCCATTTTTGTGATTGATTGCTGCTTGCCTTATCCTTTTTTTTTCTTTTTAAATGTAATGCAGGCATTTGCAGATGCTTATTCTACATTGGAAAATGAACTTAGTTGCCTTGCAACTGATGGTGATGTTAACGCAATGCCACAGTATCGACTGCTTCCAAAGATCATTTCCGGTTTGAGTCTTCCATGAGGATCTTCTGGTTGTCCATTCATATTGGTGGTATGTTCAAGTTGCGACTCTTAGAAAGTAGTATTGCTTGTTTAATAGAAGATGATCAATTTCAATCTTTTTGGTCAAAGATTTTATGATTGTCTCTACTTGATAAACTTGCTCTGTCGCTTGCGCGATCAATTATTTCCCCATAGTTTTTATTTGTATCTTCTCTGTTTAGTCGTCTCCAGTTTTTAGTTTGTTTGATGGGTACTTATATGTGCTTTGAGTTAGTTTTTATGATGCTTGTTAATTGTGGGTCTAAATGAAACATCCTCTTTGCTTTTGTAGGGATGAGATTGCTTACATTTAACCCAACTCTTGGAGGGGAGCCTCTTCAGAGGCATTAGGGTGATGATACTATAGAATGCTTTAGGGCCTGCTCATCATGTAATTGAATAGCAACACAAATGCGGAACGACAGCCTGGTTTTCTAAGATAGGAGTGCAACTTGTATTTCCAAGGTCTTGGTCTAATGTTGATAAATGAGTTTCACTTTCACTTGGTTGACAAAAAGAGAATCACTACATGGTCACATTTTACATATTGCAGTTGGATCTCATGCTGTATCTGCAATGTGGAATACACGAGACTGATTGTGAGACCATCAGAACTTTTTGCATATATATGGTCATTGCTTCAGAAAGATCTGTTGGTATGCAATTTTTACGGATGCATTCTATTACAGGATATGTACTTGAAGAATTAATATGCCGGCCTGTAGAATTTCTCTAATTTTGATGTTGACTGTTCAACATTGTAATAAGCATACTTCATTTTCTTTTCTAGATTGCGAGATGGATCTCTGGCCCTTAAAGTAAGGGCTCGTCAACAACTTTACTTGGTGAACAGAGAGGTAAATCCATAATCCTTCAGTAAAGTTACACATTGCTGGGAAGTGTGTTACCGCTGACTTGGCATTTTGCTGGATTATATAGATGCATTTGCTTGTTGGCATGCTTCTTAGTAGTTCCTTCAACCTTTGCAATTAGCATTGTTCTCCTTTCATTACTGTCCAGATTGCTGGGTAGTTATTTACCTGTTAAGACACTGTCAACATTAGTCGATGAAAGGGGAGGTAATCCTTTAGAGAATCCATAATTCCATAACTGCTGAGATCTTATGTCTTGGTCCTGACATCTTGCTGCATTGTAGATGTGCACATGTCCTAGGCTCTGCTTTGGAGGGAGCTGCATTGGGTTGTTCGGATGGACATTTCAAGTTGATGGATGCTTAGCCTGTCAGCATACCTTTTAATTACTCCTTTGGCGACATTTGACAAGGAAGTATTACAGGTTCACTCTAATGCCATTATGCTATCAAACGCCCTTTGGATTGCTCGAGTTTATTCATTTCTATTGTTTTGTGACTATTATTGTGCTATTCTTTGAACATGATCATGGCTTGAATTTGGAATGATTATGAGGGAGCTGCAATGTTAGATTGCTTTAAATTTGACCTATGTACTGCCACTTGGCAATTATATTTGGATTGACCTTGAGTACAATGGGAGAAGATTAGCTGTGGCAACTTGCCTGAAAGGAGAGGAATCAGAG
>BSSO01004136.1:0-15072 GCA_030267885.1 Mesembryanthemum crystallinum
GGGAGCATCAATAACAGTGCAGTAGTACTTGGTGGTCTCAAACTTCCACAACGCAATATCAATGGTAATACCACGCTCACGTTCTGCCTTAAGCTTGTCGAGCACCCAGGCGTACTTGAAGGACCTCTTGTTCATCTCAGCAGCTTCCTTCTCGAACCTCTCAATAACACGCTTGTCAATACCACCAAGCTTGTAGATCAAGTGACCAGTGGTGGTCGATTTTCCAGAATCGACGTGGCCAATGACCACAAGACTAATATGAACCTTTTCCTTACCCATGATGACTTCTTAGCGTGAATCTGTTCATACAAAAGAGACAATAAGAACCCACAATCAAAAAAACTTGTACATACTGCTAACTCATCCACCTTTCAGTAGTGTAGTTCTACACTACACATCTCATGAAGCAAAGAAACAAATAATATCACTACATAACTAGACAATGACTAAACAGCAAAAGCAGACTGCTCCTCAGTATCAATAACATAACATTAGAAGCCAAAATAACCCACAAAAACAAATCTAAAATAAATCATCCTAAAACAACAAAACCCTAGTAAAATGACCCAAGTGGGTTCAAGCATAACCAACACACCAAGCAATAAACTGAATTTAAGCTATCCAATACCAAAATCTTTTCATCATTTTCTAGTTCAATTTCAGGATCAATATTATGAAGCATCCACAAATAAAACTTGTAGTAGCAATAATTGAATGAAAAATATATGCAGGACAATCAACAATACCATTACAGTCAAAACAACAGCAATAACTTCTATTACTTGAAGCTATTTAAGGTATGCCCACATCATAACAGCACCAGATCTCTACATTAAAGCATCAAATTACTAAACTTTTGACCAAATAAAGTCCATCAGATCCAAACACAGCAGATCAGGATAGCAAAAACCACATATGAAAACAGCATTAACAAGCTAAATGGATAGTCAAATCTTCTAACAAGCAACAACCATGAAGCAATTTAATCATCTATAAGAAAACCAAAAACTGAAACAACAGAGAAAGAGAGAGAAAACTGACCAGAGAGAAGCTTCAGTAAAACCCTAGCCGCAGTTAGAGAGAGAAAAATGTATGGAATGGAACCACAAAATTGATAGGGTTTGTGAGGGATTTTATAGCGTCCCAAAAAGTAGAAGGAAATAAAGAAAGAATGACCTGAGAAACGGGCAGATGGGCGACGACGTCGTATAGGCTTAGTACTATGTCGGAACACAACTTTTTCCATAGGGTGTGTTCATTTACCTTGCCAAATCCCATTTTAAGTCGTTCGATTTAGTTCAGTTCAATTCAGAATATTCGGTTTAGGTCATACACTTTTTCACTCACAATTTACTATTCATTCAGTTGACTTTAGGTCGTTCAGTTCAATTCAAATTAGTTCAAATCGTTCGGTTTAATTCAGTTTAAGTCGTTTAGTTCAAATACTTTCAGGTGAACTAAACACACCTTTATTCATTACAAGTATAGTGAAAATTAGTTCTCTTGCTAAATATACCAAATTTCAAATAACCAAGAGATGTTAGCTTAAGCTGGTTATTTGGTATTCTTTCATCCTATCCCTTAGATGACCTAGGTTCAATCCCTGTTGCTTTTAGTTGGAAAGGGAGGATACCTACACTCTGTGGGTTGGTTATAATTTATTCCTCATTTTTCTTTTATAAGCTATTGAGCTGATGATTAGCTGATCAGACCCTCTAAAACAATCCTTATCTATTCAAGAACAAATAATGAAATAACGAATTGAACAAAAACATTATCTATAAATTCAATGGTTCATACTCATATTGTAATTTCAATAAGTGAAATTAATTTTCAATATTATTTTATGAGAATAGTAATGAAGATATGCTAGGAGCAATTATTTGGAATATAAATTTTTCATTTTCCAAGAAAGGAGTAGTTCCTTATTTTATTTAAGGATATTTTTCTAAGAGTTTGTATGGTTATGATCACCATAGTTTACCTATTCATTTTCATGTCAATGATGACAATTTATGCTAGGGACTCGTTCAGTGGAGTTGATATCTTCTCCACCAAGATCGCAATTTATGTAGCTTTCGAAATCCATAGTATCAAGTATCAATTGTTTTATGTAGCACTTTTGTTAGATTTGGATTTTCATCAATGCCCCAAAGGTTAAACAAATTTCTTTAACTACTTTTCAATAACATTGTTGTAATTAGAGTTGGGTCGCATAAATGTGTTATTCCTCTATATACTTGTTGCCTCCCTTCTAGTTATAGCAAGGGATAATAGATCAAATAAATCACTTGTTTGTGTATTGCCCATCCTCATAAATAATATAAATGAAGGTGCAAATACATTACTGATCAAAAAAAAAAAAAAAAAAAAAGAAGGTGCAAATACATTACTGAAGTGACTAGTGTGTCTCATGTAAAAAAGTATTATTCATTAGAAACCACTTCTAAAATAACATTTATTCTTTGGAATATTTAATTTGGATTGAAATTAACCTAGTGGTCTTTCAATTCAAAGACCTATATTTCCCTTTAGAACAATAATCAAAGCACTTAGAATTTTAACATATAAAATAGTTAGGTGTAGTGGTGCACCTTTACGATCAAAATAGCAATTGGGATTCGGAAAATTTTCTTCAGTAAATATTTTAACAACAAAAACAAATACTTCACAAAAGTTACACCCATTGGTGCCCTAATGAATTACCTAACTATTATCATTTGGTATACTCTAATGAAAAAATTATATGGATAAAAAAAGGGAACGAAATTTATGTCAATATAACATATATCAATTTTTATTAAACAAGTGTAACGACAATACAAGTACATTTCTACTACATGAATTACTCAAAATCAGCATCAATATGAACAATAATGTAAATAAAGAGGAAAAGGGATTAGAGTGGCCTGTGTTTGTTGTAGTTTAGGAGGAAGCTAGATGCAATCCATGGAGAAAACACGCCCTTCTTGCATAAGTCTTGATTCAATGTTCTGCTGTTCTCCACATCTAATAAAACAATCCATTGAAAACTATTCGATGCAGTAAGTAGCTCTCCCGAATCATCACCCATGCTCAAAACTATAGTTTATAGTATAGTTATACATTTAGAGTAAACTCTCACTTAGTACAAAATATAAGTAAAACACGATTTTTTTTTTCCTTTACTGCAATACAGAAACAGAAGCACCTATTCTCATTTGATTAGCAAAAAGTTCTAAGAAGTAGGAGAAGGAATCTCCTAAGAAGGTGCTAAGGAGTTTTTAATGCTCTTCAATTATCGTATTTATGTTGGAGAATAACTCTCCTAAAACAATGCTAGTAAATCATCCATATAACGGCTAAGTAGAGTTATTGCTGCACAATATGAGTAGCCAATTCAGTAGATTTGAAATAGTCAGTAACTAAAGTCCAAGGAAATGGCTATTTTATAGGAACTACTAAACAAAAGTTATTGCCAAAAAAGAGAAAAAAAAAATAGAGAGTAAACATAATTTTTTTCCCCAACAATGTAACATTTATGAGTAAAAGATTACAAACTATAAATAAAATATTTCGTTCGATAATTCGTTATCAAATGTCCGATTTCTCCAGATTGCACGACTGTTTCTACTTCTTTTTTTGAAAGGACGACCGTCTCTATTCAAACTATGTTCTTTTCATGTTATTTTTGTTGATATTTATTGTTGATTTTTGTTGATTTTCTTTGATTTTTGTTCATTTTAATTAATTTTCGTTGATTTGTTAGATTTGGCAAAGAATGACTTTATTGATTTTTGTTGATTTTTGCTGATTCTACTGATTTTTGTTGACGTTTACTAATTTTACTGATTTTTGCTAAAAATAAGTTAAAGAAAACATAGCCTTATAGAGTATATAGGTCTTCGTCCTTAGTGGAATGGTTGACAACTCATATCTTCCTTGAGCATAGTCATGCTTTGAGGAGGTTATAGTTTATATTAATTCATACTAGAAGGAAGTTTTTATTTCTATATATTGATTTCCTTAGAAAATGTTTTGTTCAAAAAAATTCATATGGGCTAACACAATGCAATAACTATATCACGCTTGAGTTTCCTATCTAAGTTAGCTGTCTTTCATAGTGGTATAAAGTCAATACTACGTACAATGACGTTTGAATCACGATTCAACTTCAATATCAACACATACACTTAAAAAAGAGTCAATGTATCCATAATCAGCACATTACTTGACAAACCAAAGGCCTTATGACAAATACAACACCTACTAGTTGAGCTTGATGTAGATCACTATACACAACAAATGTCTATAAAGTACACATTATCTTGTACTCTAGATTAAGTTGGGATCTAAAATAAAATCACTACTAAACATTTTGCTATTATATCCCTAAAGTATGCATCGTGTTTTCTTTAAAGGTGATCCAAACATGTTAGCAAACATGTCCTTAATTACTTTTCCATGCATTTTTTTTGTCAGTTAATCACATTGACAACATGTTACCCCACCCAACCCCCAAAAGCCCAAAACCCTAGATTTAGATCATAAACTAATACTCTAATTAGTACCTTTAATTTAATTTAATTAATTTATATTAATTTAAGTTGGGCAGACATAATAGCCTTTTTTTAATTGGGCCAACCCATCACCAACCCAACCCAAAATTACCTAAATATTCCACCCTCTAATGAAGCGCGTAAACAACACGCGCTTCCGTACACGTCAGACGAATTGCTGAGTCATAAAGCAGAAAAAATCAGTTACGGAACATTCGAGAATATTTTATTTTGAAATTCAAAATAAAATAAAATAATGCGAAGGGCAAATGTCGTAATTTTATCGACACTGAAAAAATACCTTCCTCATAGTCGCCACTCTCTCTGATGATCACCACTATAAATTCTCACATTCTCTCCCAAACCCTACCTTCTGCCATCGCTTCTCTCTCTCTCTCCATCTCTCTCTCAGCTAAGCGTTTTTCTTGAGGTAATTCTCTCTTTCTCTCTCCTCTGATATTGATGAATTATGGTCAGATTTTGTGTGATTTCATCGTTGATTGATGAGTTTTTATGAAATAGTGTGCATGATTTAGTTTTCATTTTGGAATAGCTTTGATTTGTGTGTATGTTTTGATCGATATCGATTTTGATCGCTTTGATGAATCGTGTTTAATCTAAATATATTCTTGCGATCAAATGATTTTTTGCGATGATGAGATCAATGATTGATTATTATTTGTGTTTGTTAAAGGTTGTGTGTTATGCTTTGCATGCTCTGAATCACTCGTGATCATAATCGGCTAAAGTTGTTTGTACGAATGTGTTTTGATAATCTAGGTCCTCAAATCTTTCTCGTTAGTCGTTGTGTTTATAGTCATCATATTTGTTTGAGATTTCAGTTTGGTTTATTTATCATTATTTATTATTATTATTATTTTTGGTGAATTTGATGAATTACTTTTTTTGCGGATTCATTAGGGCTTACGATTTGAGATGCAGTTTTATCTTTATGTGTGATTTGAATCATTTAGTTTCTCTTGTGGGTTCTGGAGTTATCACAAACCATGTTAGCATCTTACAAGTATTTAAATGTCTGATGATTTATCTGTATATAGATTGCATGTCTATGTGGTTTCTTTAATGGACAGTGTTCTTTGTTGCTCATTTGTTGGGTCATATCATCTGCTTTATTTGTGGATTTTGTGGATATATCATGCTTGCCGTTGATTGCATCACTTTCAATTGTGTGCCAGTGAAGGAATTTCATGTTTTACAGAGATTTAGTGTTAGTTTGCTTCAGTTAATCAGAAGCAGAGTCCTACTAGGCACATTGTGGTTGTGATCATGGTCGTGGCTGATTGTTTGATATCATCTTGGTTGAGTATTACCTGTTTCTCCTGTGACTTGCATGTTTTTGATATTCCCATAAAACAGAGGTGTGTTCTGATAGTATTATGTAGGGATTTGGACCGGTTAGTTCCGTCTATGTGTGTTTTTGATATCATTAATCTTAAGTCATCTGCAAGTTTACAAATGTTTTGATGTTAGTATTTGATCTTGAAAATCAGATTGTGCTAATTTCATTTGCAGTTAGCAAGCTAAGAGTCTACCATGGGTAAAGAGAAGGTTCACATTAGTCTTGTGGTCATTGGCCATGTCGATTCTGGAAAATCCACCACAACTGGTCACTTGATTTACAAGCTTGGTGGGATTGACAAGCGTGTTATTGAGAGGTTCGAGAAGGAAGCTGCTGAGATGAACAAGAGGTCATTCAAGTATGCCTGGGTGCTCGACAAGCTCAAGGCAGAACGTGAACGTGGTATTACCATTGACATTGCTCTCTGGAAGTTCGAGACCACCAAGTACTACTGCACTGTCATTGATGCCCCTGGTCACCGTGACTTTATCAAGAACATGATTACTGGAACTTCCCAGGCTGACTGTGCTATCCTCATCATTGACTCCACCACTGGAGGTTTTGAGGCTGGTATCTCCAAGGATGGTCAGACCCGTGAGCACGCTCTTCTTGCTTTCACTCTTGGAGTGAAGCAAATGATTTGCTGTTGTAACAAGGTATGGTACTGTTTTTGAACTTGCAGGTTTACTGATGTTAGTAGATTTCAACTATTTGGTTGTGCTCTCAATGCTAAACTTTTGGAATATGGTGAATTTTCTTTTGTTTCATTTGGTGTGCTAACTCTGGGAATTTGTATTTATGAAACAGATGGATGCTACCACTCCCAAGTACTCAAAGGCCAGATACGATGAAATTGTCAAGGAAGTCTCTTCCTACCTGAAGAAGGTTGGATACAACCCTGAGAAGGTTCCATTTGTTCCCATTTCTGGATTTGAGGGTGACAACATGATTGAAAGGTCCACCAACCTTGACTGGTACAAGGGTCCAACCCTCCTTGAGGCCCTTGACAACATCAACGAGCCCAAGAGGCCCTCAGACAAGCCCCTCCGTCTACCACTCCAGGATGTATACAAGATTGGAGGCATTGGAACGGTGCCTGTGGGACGTATTGAGACTGGTATCTTGAAGCCTGCTATGGTTGTGACCTTTGGCCCTACTGGTCTGACCACTGAAGTTAAGTCTGTTGAGATGCACCACGAGTCTCTCCCAGAGGCTCTCCCTGGTGACAACGTTGGGTTCAACGTCAAGAACGTTTCTGTGAAGGATCTCAAGCGTGGTTACGTTGCCTCCGACTCAAAGAACGACCCAGCTAAGGAAGCTGCCAACTTCACCGCCCAGGTCATCATCATGAACCACCCTGGTCAGATTGGTCAAGGATATGCCCCCGTACTCGACTGCCACACTTCCCACATTGCTGTCAAGTTTGCTGAGTTAGTGACCAAGATTGACAGACGATCTGGTAAAGAGCTTGAGAAGGAGCCCAAGTTCTTGAAGAACGGTGATGCTGGTTTTGTTAAGATGATTCCCACCAAGCCCATGGTGGTGGAGACCTTCGCAGAGTACCCACCTCTTGGTCGTTTTGCTGTGAGGGACATGAGGCAGACCGTTGCTGTTGGTGTCATCAAGAATGTTGAGAAGAAGGAACCTACCGGTGCCAAGGTCACCAAGGCTGCCCAGAAGAAGAAGTGAACCGTGCTGGCATTGAGTGAAGCATTTGAGTACTCGAAAACAAAAGACTTGGTTTGTTTGAATAATGTTGTCGTTTTATGTCTAGGTTTCTATTTCGTCGCTTGTTGTCAGTCATCTTCACCATCTTCTGGCACCTATTCTGAGAATTGGGTGCTAGATCGACGGTGGTGAGGCTTTGGCTCATGTTATCCGTTTTGTTCAGATGTTGCTTCCTATTGAGGCAGACTGGTGATCTGTTCTGATGTTGCTTCCTATTGAGGCGCATTGAAGTTCTGGTGATTTGGATTTGGTTACAAGTACTTTGATTAAAAAAAATATGTTTGCTCTACATAATCTTTTTGTTTCTTTTGATAGAATTGCTCTACATAATCTTTATTTGCAGGTATTGATATATACTATCTGCTTCTGATGATTATTTTGAATGCTAAAATGCCTGGCGTGCAAGTATGTTAGTTGTTACCCAGTGCCCTGTTGTGAAACCCAGATATCTGGGATGCTTTTATGTGAATGCGCGGTTACTCTTCACAGTCTCTTGATTTTAACTGTGCAATGTAGGCCCAAGCTATGCTTATGAGCATCTGCGTAATAAGATGTGTGTGAATATCTTAGGCACCGGCACAGCTTGTTGCCTCGTTGGGAGAGATACGAATTTACGACACTACTGTGTCTATTGGACAGCAAAGAAAGTAATTGAGCAAGAATCAATTGAAATATGAGGGTGTACTTAAGTTACTCTCTCCGCCCCGTCATGTTGATTGTTAACGTGTTGGATGTAATGAAAAAAGTCACATAACCCCTCACCCACTTACATGTCTTTTGCATCTCTGATTATACTGTATACTATTTTGCTATGTAAACATTAACGTGAGACGGAGGGAGAACTTTGATTGATAGACGTCATATCGTGATTTTACAAGTTTACCAGGCTACAGAAAGTAAAGAAGCAATTCAAGCTTTTAATGATTCTTACCTTAACTGGTGTTAATAAATACAGTATGTTAAAGAAAAATGGAGTTCATTTGCAGAAGAGGATTAGAGAGAAAGTGAGTTGCAAGGGTGTTTTGGTCATAACATCTAAAAAATATCCTAAAGTAAAGTAATTTATGGTGCTGAGTTTAACACTCTCCATGGTTTTCCTATCACTAACTAATTAATTACCAAGCCATGAATAAATACCCAGTTTCTCATCGCGAACCTTTCTCCCAATTTACTTTGCTGGTTTAAACTTAATCCTTTGCTGGTAAGAATAGAACAAGAAGCCATTCATTTAATTACTAGAAAGAATATGAATCCACAAATAGCTTTGTACTGCAGAGATCTGGAACTGGAACATTTAAATGATCTTAGGTTTCCCTATATTGAACAATACAAAATCGATCTCAGGAACATCATTCGAGGAAATGACATCTTCTCATGGGGTCTTTAGTACCTTAGTACGGTATTCACCAAGAGCCCAAGTGGGGAAGATGTTTCTGTATGCAGCATATGTGATCATGCAGTTTCTGTTGAATACCCCCATGATCTCCTGTCATAAGAGAATCAACCAAAATGTCAAAAACAGGATAGTAATGTTCTTAATACTAGCAGTTTGTGAATAGCAAAAATATATTCTATAACCAATGGTTATATCTTCCACAGGGAAGCCAAATACCAGAATCTGTAGAAAATATGTCGCGTAATGTGATTACTATATCATGGTACACACACTACATAGCTGGGGAAATCAGAGCAAAACATGATGGAGGTCAAAAATATAAAAAATAAAAAGAGGGATGCTAAAGATTAACCTGTTGTGGAAAATCTCCATTTTGCATTTGGGAATTGATAAGATATTTAGCTGCACGGTGCAACGGTATTGGATCTCTTTCAGCCTGCACCAACAAGTGAGATTCATTAAAGAGGAACATGTTAAAAATTTCAAAAATCAAACCCCCAGAACATGAAAGCCTTCATTAGTAGCATAATGATCAGAAGAGAACATTCTCAATGGGTCAAATCAGATGAACTTGTGCCACAAATGTACAGATAAATGGCGAAGGTCATTGTCTGCCTCATCCAGTCATCCCGTATTAAGCCTAAATATGCTGTCTGATGTATATCCCTTTGTAGTCTAGGCATGATAGAAATCAAAAAATAGTATTTTAACAGGCATATTATACAAATGACAATGACAAGGGTGTCTTAAGTTATCAAGGCTGAGAAATGACCAATGGGCACATGACTAAACTGAATCTGCTGCAGCTTGTTTCTAACCTCCCACATTCATTCTGAGGAGCTACTCCCCATGTTGGGGAGTACGGGGTTGCTTATTGAGCGGACCTGGGCCCTGACCAGTAATCATGGGAGGATTAGGGGGGGTTTTGTTGGCCTAAGCCAGTATGCCTAACTCTTACCTAGACAAACCCAACAAAAAAAGAGAAGGAAAAAGAAAGAAAGGAGCGGGGCGGAGATATGAAAACCAACCTCTTACAAAAACTTTCCTCCTCTTCCCCTCAGTTTATCTAAAAATCCTAGACGGGGTAACATATTCTCCTCCATCCCCTACTTACCTCCCAAACAAGGTTAAAAGTGTCTCCTTCTCCTATACTCCAAAACAAACTGTAAGAGAAGAGGGTATTTCATGGTCTTTCTAGTGAAAGTGAGTTTGAGGAAACTTAGAACTATAGCTTTGACATAATTATTCACAATTAAGACCCAATGAGGGGGTGACAAACCTACTTGGATAAAGCATTTGTCAATGTGGCTCAGGAAAACTAAGAATAATGTCCCAGGAGTAAAGAAGAGAAGTATTTAAAAATACATGTGTTTAAAAACGATCTTAAGGGTGTTAAAGAACTGAGTCCCACCTTGAAATTGAGGCAAATATTACTTGAAAGAATCCTAAGGCAAGATATGCTATCTCTAGGATCAGCTGTAATGCAATAGATAAACTTAGTATGGAGATTTTGATCAAGCAATTTAGAAACATGTACTTGCATATGGTATTCATCTGTTTAAGTAATAGACATGATTGACACCATAGGAGAAGCAAAGTACTCTGGAGAAGGAAAATTGTATGTTTCGAGATTCCACCGCATGAGATATAAATGATGTGGCAGTGACCTCCAGTACAAAGGGTAGCATGAGGGGAGGATGGAATGTAGTGTAAACTACAAAAAAACGAAACAGAACAATTCAACCGGCAGAGGAGCCACAGGATGACACAGATCCATGACAAGACAACAGTGGCTTAAAGAATGAATGAAGGCAGCTAGGTTACCTCCTTTTATAGCAGGGTTAGGGCCGAGCCTTGATATATTCTGATTTAGCTACGCTAGTTTTCACATGAGTAGCTCCACCTTAAGATAGTTCTAGCGGCAGATTGCCCTTGATCACTAGAAGGAAGATGGGAGTGACTAATGAGCTTCTATCAGGTTCATCTCATGTTATGTTTCCATCAAGAAGTTGTGGCATAAATCTACCACCTCAGTTCCAGATAGTTGACAGAAGATTTTAAATGATTCGCATGTTTACAATACCACTGGAGTGATTTCAACATGGTACAGGCAACAGACGAAGACTCGACCAATTAACTAGCCACCAGAAACCCTGTAAGTTGTGAACGTGGTATAGTTCATCTTAAGAGTATCAGTGGACACTATACTAGTCAATTTATTTCTTCCGTTTGAAGGACGGGCAGGGCACTGAGACTGCCCATCTTGATTGTAACTGGGTGGCATTGCATGGGCGTCCACTCGTCCTACAAAAAATACCACTGTACAAAGAAAGCAAAAGAGTGTACTTCCTCAAGCACATCATACATCTTACCCGAAGCTAAATGGTAGCTGGATATGGGAGATAGACTCCTACAAGAGATAACCATGAGCACTGCTTGAAACAAATGGGAAACAACCAAAAGAGCCAGACAAGATAACCCGAAGAGAACAATTCTAATCTCAGGCGTGTACCACAGCCTAACCAACCAATATCAGCCCCAAGCAAGCTGGACAGGGAGTAAGACTGAAGGTAGAAACTTCTTTTCCTTCCCTTCAGTTTAGAGAGAAACCCGAGCACTGAAAGGGGAACTAGCCAAATCAACATACAATTTGTGGACAAATCCACAAGCTGCAACCAACAATCCTGCTCAACAAGGTTCTTTTGACCTAACTGAAACCTCTAAAGGATACATAAGCCACCAAAAAAGCTATGGCAGGCCGTCAGCAGCAATAAATTTAAAATTATAGCCCAACCACTCAGAGCTCAACATGCAATTGAAAGAACAAACTAGAGGGCCTAGAATATGTCAAAGAAAAAAATCAAATAAGGGAAGTGTATTTCTATCTCCTCACACACAATTCGAAATTGATGAATACCATATGCAAGTTTATGTTTCATCTCCAGTGGCCCTGAGGGCACTCGAACTAGGGATCTCTATGGAGACTACCATTTTGAAATGTAACAAATGATCAAACCATGACAACCAAAACCAGAAGAATCAAAAACCTGAGCTCCACTAAAAGTGTATTTAGCTCTTGCAGCATACTCAGAATAGTCACATACCTCAAACAAAGAAACAGCATAAGGAAAGCAGATTTAAACAAACAAAAGCTTGTCCGATGGTTTAGCAAAGACAAACCTTAGCTTCACAACATGCTTAAAATATGCATGATCATGAAGAATGGAACAATTCAATTGAAAGAGAAAATATGTAGTTCAAAGGAAACTAAATGATACATACCATTCATCATTAATATCTGTAACTAAAACAGGGAAAGATATAGGCCAGCATCACATGATTGAGAGATGAAGGGTATTTATGTACCATATACATGTCATCTAAAAGGTATACCTGTCCAGCACTGATAAGAGTCAGCATGGCCCACCCTGTATTCACCACATGACCTTTGTTGCCCTCAATGTTAGTATACACCTGAAGAAAGATATAAAGGCAGGAAAAAAGCAGTAAACACGCTGGAACGTAAAACAAGTCACATGTTACATATGGTTACTTAACATGGGAAAAGCTGGGGTTTTTTGGTTCACAAATGGCCAGAGTATTGCATCCTAACACTTTCGCATGTCAGATCCACTTAGAAACAACTTCTTAGAGGCATACCATAATGTTAAAATGTATAAATAAATAAGCCGTTTTCCTTGATTGCTCCAAATGTATGAAAATTTAATTGCTTGATATAAGTTGATTGACTGGGAAGAATGTCCAATTCCCTTCTTAGCTGTCTCAATCTATTTCTATGTCCTGTTACTTTTAGAATATTAGAAAGTAAAAGACCAGAAAGAAATGCAGAACAAAAAAAACAATCCCCTGTATATCTTACAGAAAACGTGCAAATGCCATAATGGAATGATGCTCATGCACGCTTTGACAAAGCTTTTTCACTCAATACTATTTGAAAACTGAACCTTGTTTTGACATGAAAGGTAGCTCTCTCCCCAGCCACCAGAAGCAAGCTGTTTAGACAACAGAAAGTCACAGGCTTTACGGATGCTGGGGGAATTGTCATAGCTCTTTCCAGCAGCAACCAAACCCTTCACTCCAAACCATATGCCATATGTGAAGCAAACTGCCCAGGAGCCATACCTGCATAAGAACAATAAAGTAAGCTTAAACACCTTAATCTAATTTGGTTAAGAGAGAAAAGGCGAGCTAGCTGGTGAAGGACAGTAGGTACCCTAAAGGAAGATAAACAAAACAAAATAATATAATCAAACAAACCATGAACCATCTGCTGCTTGTATCTTTTCAATAAATCTCACAGCTTGATTAATACAATCCTTTATCTCTTCCCTCCGATGACCAGGGCACAATCTTGTAAATGATACTAGGGCTTGAATTGCAGCCGAGGTACACTCAACATAACTACACAGAAATTAAAGTAGGCACTTAGTGTTACAGTGAGTAATAACACCTCTACTAATTTTGACAATGACCCTAAATGACAGCAGCTGATGTGAATAGGAAAGCTCATTACTTACGGATAATCAATGACAATATCGCCGAAAGTTTCAGCTGGGTTAATTATCTGTAATGGAAAACAAACGACTAAATATGACATTGTAAGGCAATGATCGAAAATAAAGGTGCAACAGCAACAAGTATTGAAAAGCTATAAACATACAGAATGTGCATAAGCAGCTAACGTCAAAGCAGGATCCACAAAATCTGCACTAATTCAAGGCAAGAACAACAAGGAAAAACATAACCTGCTAGCGGAGGCAGATAAGAGGTTGCAATGGCACAATCATCAGCACATGGGATGCTGAGAACCTCTCCACCAAAGGGTAGCTTTTCATATACTTAATCCGATGTCGTTCACAGAATCTCCAAATAACATAGGATAAGGGGATATTCATAATCTAATAAGCTACTTGGGGAATAAGAAAACGACTCAATTTTTCAATAACTAGTGCCAATAACTTACTTTGGGGAATAAGAAAACAACTCAATTTTTCAATAACTAATGCAAATAACTTCAACCTCTCTCTCTCTCTCTCTCTCTCTCTCTCTCTCTCTCACACACACACACACACACACACACAGATAACTTCACCATGAGTATTAAAAGTGATGAAGAAACAGCAATGAGGTACTGATATCAACAGTGAGGAGTCTCCAACATGTAGGGTAAAACATGGAAGCTTTTGAAGGAGAAGACGTGAAAGATCCAAGTGGAAAATAAATCTTTGTGAGCAGTGTCAATAAAAGCATCACATCTTGTCTCATTATTGGTAGATTCCACTAGAGGCTTGAGCTCCTCTGGGATGCCAATAACTTCTTGATCGGCAAGCTGTAGTTCTCATCTCTAGCGGCTTCCNCCACATCTTCTGCTTCACAAGATGCATTCCTAACTGCGTTGGATGCAGGCCGAGCTTGGCATGTAATTCTCTGTCTAGTAACTGGGTTGGCAAGCAGGCTTGAGTCAAGCTAATGGCACGAGCCTTGAAGTTAATAAAAATTCTTCTCAGAGTCTACCCTTCTTCAAGGCTGAATGGGTCAAACCAAACAGCTCGTTCTGCCCATCAAGAACTCTGATACAAATCATGGCTCCTTTAATGGTTAAATCATCCTCTTCTACCTAGTGTTTTACATAGGGATCAACAACAGAGGTTCTACAAAGTTTTTGAAAGATACTAGTTTTGCTTCAAATCTCATTGCAACTTCTTGTCTTTCCTCTCATTTGCATTTTGCGCTTCCATTATGTATCTTAGCATTCTAAGATCTATTATTGCAAACAAAGTACCCCTATAATTGAATGAAAATAAGAAAAAATATATCAAAGATATGATTATTTTGTAAGATTACTAAATCTATGTCATCAATTTTTGATGATCATGGAGGACCATGGGAGATAGGATTTCAATTGAATGGAATTCATGATATTCGGAAAAGAGTGGTCAGTTCTCTGTCACAAGGGCAGGGACGGCAACACTGTTGCAGTCCTTGCGGATGCATTAACCAAGCAAGGAGTCTCTAGGAGTGAACCACTA
>BSSO01004137.1:0-15071 GCA_030267885.1 Mesembryanthemum crystallinum
AAGACTTAATTACATTTTAGGAGTGTCACGTCAGCAAACCATTAACAGAAGTTAACGGCGTTAGCAAACTGCACATTTTTGTGACAAAAGTGCAAACGTTGGAATATTTTTGTATAATTTTCAACTTGGGACTAATATTGTTTTACCGTACAAACTTGGGAATATTAGCATCAAATTTTCCTCCAATTTAAGGGTTATTTTTAGCAACTTAAGGGAGACATTTTTACAATTTAGGTCAATTTTATGAAACAATAGCCCCTCAGTTAGGTCGTTTAACGGTTAGACCGTTGCGAAAGAGTGTTACTCAAGTCTTAATTATATTTTAGGAGTGCCACGTCAGCAAATCCTTAACAAAGGTTAACGGTGTTAGCAAACAGCACATTTTTGTGACAAAAGTGCAAAGTTTGGAATATTTTTGTATAATTTTCAACTTGGGAATAATATTGTTTTATCGGATAAACTTGGGAATATTACTATCAAATTTTCCTAACATTTATCAATGTGCTTGTTTGGTAGACATCCAATAATGTGGGAATAGTATGTTCTTTACATCTGGATTTTTGGGTGTTAGAGCTGGAGTTTGCTGAAAGTTGTAGAATTGCTGGAGTTTGCTGCAACTTTTTGCTAGTGGGTGAAGTTTACTAAAAGTTGTCAAGTTTGCAAGAAGTTGCTTGTTAAAATTCTTAGTTTTTTGTAACTATAAGAAAAAATGGTTAGAATCCACCTTTTAAAAGTTGAATTTTTTATCCAGCCACCTTATATAATTTTTTTTCAAACAAAACCACCTTATCTTTTACTTTTATTCTACCTGCACCACCTTATTATCTTTTTCGGCAAAAAAAACAATGTAAATTGACCATTTTGCCCCCACACTTTCTATATGTGCTTCACTTAGGGCTAATTTCCCCAATTATATTCTCTTTTCTCTTACCTCGTAACAAAAACAGAAGATTTAGTAAGGGGAGAAAGCCAAAAAGACATCATAAAATGACTGGGGGTGAGAGAAAACACAAGATGATTGAGATAATTAGCCATAAGTAAAGCTCGTGCAGAAGGTGTGAGGGCAAAATGGTCAATTCATGTTGTCTTTTCACCGAAAAGAACCACAAGGTGGTGTAGGTCGGACAAAAGTAAAAATTTAGGTGGTTTTATTATAAAAAAACATATAAAGTGGTTGGATAAAAAAGCTCGACTTTTAAAATGTGGTTTTTGACAATTTTTTCTAACTATAATGTGTGGAACTTTTATGTTGTTTGCTGAAGTTTGTTGGAAATTGTTGGAGAATACTCAAAATTTCTTTTATTTGTTGGAGTTTGCTAGGTTCCAACAAAAATAAGACCAAAAGAACATACTGAAAGTTAAACTTCCTATGATGTGCTAGCTTGGGCAATACATTCATAAACACAACTTTTCAAGGTCGTACACAGTAGAAAACCATTCAAATGAAAGAACATACTTTCTGAATCTACAACCAAGAAGGGGGGGGGGGGGGGAGAAGAACCATCTTTACACAGTAAGCCCCTAGCTTGCATTTACATGTACAAGAGAAAATATATGCATGCGAACAGACAAAATCTTTTGCAGCAGTTACAATCTCCACCTTCATCACTAGTTCGATCACCCTGCAGATAAGACATTTCAACTCATGAGTTCAGAAAATCAGACTAGTCTTAATTTATACGTTTTGGATTTTCCTTGCATCAAATTCATGTATCTATCGGAAGGATGAGTAAGTAAGAAGTATGAGATGAGTGTTGTGTTAAGAATGGTTGCAGTTTATTTTCTTTTGTGGTGTCATAAACAGTGCAACTCCAAGGGGCTTAGGCTAGTATGATAAATTTTCCTCTCTGTAATCTTTGATACCCCATACTGTATACTGTTTTTGACATATCACTTCACTAGAGGTTCATTCCAATCATTTGCCGAACCTATTGCCTTAAAAGTTCAAAATAACCCTTATGTTTCATTCCGATAAAACATAATACTGAATAATTTATACAGTTTAATCTTCGCGATTTCTTTGATACATAATTAAGCCTTGTTTGGTAGCTTTTTTGAGCCAACAATTCGATTTTTGAACAATCTACTACACCCAACTTTTTCATTTAGCTTGTTCTGGAAATTAATGCATAATGACAACTTTGGACAATAGTTGGGTTTAATTACATCAAAATACATTTATAAATTAACTTAACCTCATGTACTTGTTGGTCATTTCATATCTTCCCAAACTGATAACAAGCTGACTTTAACAAACATCTTTCACTATCAGACAATGCTTACCAGCTAGTCAAACCAGCTCATATAACAACCTGATATAGTAACCAACTGATCACTAGCTACCAGCTATCAGCCACCAGCTATCATTTGCTTGACAAACAAGGCCTAAGAATTACCATTAGGACACCAAGGGGATTTTCATCTAATACAAACTCAACACAAACTTCAGATTTGTGATTCCTTAAACAAAGACTCCTTTCAAAAAGCTCACTCCTAACCTTCCACTCTTTTCCACATTCTAATTAACATATTATAGAACCACACACATGTTTTACCATGCTAATGTAAGAATAAAGTCATCAGTTTTAAATCATCACAAGGAAAAAAGAACTAATTATACCATACCTGACATTCTAGAAGCTGCTCTTGACTTGAACTTCGATGATCTAATTACATTTATCAAAGCAGTATCCTCTTCCTCATCATGCTTCTCTTCTTCATCTGGTGCTTCTTGGTCAGATGAGCTTATCATGTCCTCTTCCTCACTGGAGCTGTGCTCATCAAATAATTTCTTCCCCTGTAGTTTACGCTGTTTGGGTGGACGACCTCGACGTCTTACTGAAGTTCCTTCTTTCTCATCAGCACCTAAGGCAACATTTCACAATACCAAAACAACAGAGGCACAAAAAGCAAGATCAATTACTATGATGAGAATTTGATGCTGGTAATTATGGTTCATGCCAAATCTGACTAAAATCTACTAGCATCTAGTAGTGTGTTAAAAATCTTCATTCCTTCCCTTAAAAACAGTGGAGTTCCAACCCAAATGACTCTGTGTACCCAGAGTAAGCATTTGTTAAGGCCTCAATCATAGGCATGCAACTACAATACAGCAATTAATTGCTCATAGAATTCAAAAGTATTTGCCCAAAGACGAGAATTGGCAACTTATTTTAGTGGCACCTATCAAAAAAGGTAGTGCCATAATACTGAAACTGCCTTAGGAACATTGGCCAAATTCCCTTTCCAATCATATACATGCCAATTAGTTAACCACAGAAGCATAAAGAACAAATTCATCAGTCTCTTGAAGCAAAGAAAGTTCACATCTTTTTATCCTTTTGCAAGATAATCAATTTACCACTAAGCCAATGTTTTTGTGTATATAGCATTGATCATAATTAAGAATGGTGATGTAAAAGACCAATGACTAAAAGCTAGCCTCTTTATGTCACCAAACAATTATGTAGCAACAAAGACAGCCAAAAGTCAACAAGAACACGACAAAAAGTATCACCTGATTAGAAATGAGAGAGCACATATTATGCAGGAACTTGGATTGGGATTAAGGATACTGAAATTTCATAACAAGAGAAGGCTACCAGCAGATACTAATTACACTTCCTTCTTCCATGCCAATAAATTGTTTGGCAATTTTTATTCGTGGATTATTAAGAACTAAATCAAATGTCCCACTAAAATATCTACTGCTTCTGGTTTGTTAGGAGCATAAAGTATTAGGCCAATCAAATTCCTTCCAACCAGAGTGTAAAGGAAACAGTCTCTCTGCANAAATAAAATAAAAATAAGGGCGGAGCCTCATTACAGACATTGGGGTCACAGTATGGTACTTCTTATGCCAGTAAGATTGCAGCAGTTTCTTGAAAACACATGGTATGTTCATGTGGAGATTTTTCCATAGCAGACAAACATTGAACGAGACAGCTAGGAACAGAGGGCACAGGCCAGACAAGAATAAGATGATGATGATTTATCACAAAGGATAATGAAGATACTGAAGGAGCTCTAATGTGACAGAAATGCATGGGGACCTAAATTCCAAAAAACTTGCATGATTATAACATCGGCTTGAATTTATGTAAGAAGCAATCTTCAAAAAAAGGATAAAAATTTCAAAGCAAACTCAAGCAGATGGTAATTTTAGGGTGGTGGTGATTTTGAGAACAAAGAGGACTTGTGACACAAAAGCTAACAATAAAGTAGAAGTGTTAGAGCCTTACCTAGATTAGACTCTTTGACACATATATGAGAAGGAAGAGATGCAATTTCAGGATGGTCTTCCTAGAATCTAGGAAGGAGTGCAGCATCCTCTTAGCTTATTCTGTGAGCAGCAAATTAGATTTGCAGGCCCCACCGCTTTCTTGTAGTTCCTAGCCCATTAATAGGCCGGACCTTTTTGTGAGCAAACCAGAATGCAACAACTCAAACCTTTGATTCAAAATTAGGTTTTACAGATAAGAAACTGAGAGAAAAGACGACCAGAATTTTCTTTTAGTAACACAATTCAAACATCCATTGCACCATGGTTAAGATCATGCTTTTACGTCAAGTGACAAATTTCCCGTCAACAATGTTGCAATACTGGACATCGATAGCTGATTTCAGAAGGCCTCCCACAGTCCAGTAACTGTGTAACAGTGGTTTAGAAGGAACCAGGCAATAGAGGTTCATGCATCCTAGGCGCAAGGCATGAGACTATGAAATCAGTGATTGTTTTTTTAAAAAGGTACTGTACTAAGTAACACCCTATGACACAATATACACCAGTCCCATGAAACACTAAATCATCACTTACAGAAACAAAAGAACATATTTAGCGCCTCAGATTCTCCTCATAGAGCCTCAGTATGCCTCAAGTGTTCTCATCAAAACCTATTTGTTTAAAGGCAAAAAGGCTCTGCACTAGAGTGCTCTTTACAAACACTGCTGTGTATTCTCTAAGGAAATATGATACTACAAAGTACTCCTCCAGTTTTCCTTCTGCTACACAAAAGAATATATCTAACTCAAGGTAGGCAAAGGATCCTTACTGAACAGTCACACTAGAGTCCAGCTAGGAAATCAAAGACCTACATCTTGTCATATAGCTATCAAATAGCCAGAAATTTCAGCCATAACCTACTATTGAAATGCCCTTATTCTCTCTTTGAACCTTGTTCCACAGTTCTTAGACTTAGGCATCCTCAACCTGTTGGAATAAACCTTTTGTTGGCAGCTAAAGAAATTGCCAAGCAGTGATTAGACACAGATATCCTTTTGCTATATGCGGTTCCATCATTTACGGACTCTTATTCATCAGAGGAAGGGTCACTAACAGCTTATGTATGAGCACACAACCCATGGACTTTAATAAGAAACAAGTAACAAAGACAAAGACACATAGCTACTTCCATCTGACTTCAAGTTGTGAATCTTACAAAGGACATTACCAAGATTTCCAGAATCACTGGACTTTAAACAACTTCTGACAGCCTAGGAAACTATAACAAAGAAAACCAACAGAAAGAGGTTCACATGGCGATCCATCAACTCTGTCAAATGCCCAAGGGCATAGATTATGGCAATTGAGATCAGAATCAACCAAAAAGGAAGAACACAGAATCTAAGGAAAGCACAAGCGGATGTCAGGTACTGCCGTGATGCCTTAGCCAAATTGATGACATCATCACAGAATAGAAGCATCAACATCAACAGTCACCACCACGAACATATTACGTCACTTGATTTGATATGAATCCGTAAGTGATAGTTTTTATAATAGAAACATCTAGAGGGAGAGAAGAGAGGATGATTTTATAAAGCCATAAAGGGAAGCCGAATTAATGCATATTGCATCCGTCTGGTCCACCATTCGAATTAAAACATTGCTAGACTTACAATCGGCCCAATCTGCAATTAATGTTCATTCTGGTGGACTAATGTTGGGAGTTCTAAATGGGCATACTCTTCTTATTTGGGTTGATTAAAGGTCAGATATAATATGAACTCTAATCATGGATGTTATTCTGCATGGGAAGATCAAGAGATTGGAACCAGAAGTCAACGTTGCAATTAAAGAGCTATTGAGCAGGTTCGATGCATCTTCTAGGTGCACCGTCTTTCCTTCTGCACCGTCTTTTGGCTTTCCCATGGTCATTATCAACTGACTAGCACTTAGAACTATGCGTTTAATAAGCTTAAAATTCAATGTATCCTTTCAGTTCATGTACGAGCTCTCTATATAAAGAGCCATAACTTGTATTGGAAGATCAGATTTTGGAGAATAAATGAGTTAGCTTTAAGCTAAGATGTGTTTGTTAAACACGGTTATTTTTTGAAGTCGGTTTTACTTGTTTTTTTTATATAAAATAAAGAGTTTTATTAAGAATAAAACAGAGAATACAAGATAAAGGAATCATTCTCGACACAGCCATCGGCCCCTTTAAAACCAGCCGATCCTAATGAAACAGAACCAGACACAACCACTACTTTAAACTACGACCATCATAGTTAATAGTAGACTTAAGACGCTCCAATTCCCGGGAACCCTTCTTCCTTTTGGAGTGGACCTCAGTCCTAAAAGCCAAGTCGCCAACCTCTTTATCTGATGGTGGTGGCCATGCCTTTATCCATTGGTGGTGAGGTTGCTCCGGATCAAGAGTGGTGGCTTGGCCTTTATCTCTGATCATATCCCAGTTCTTAAGTTAATTCCAAGTGGTGATTCGTCTTTATCTTAGACTGATTAAGTTCATATCTTTATGTATTTTTGTTTGGTTTTTTCTAGTTTCATTATGTTTCAAGAGCTTATTTCTTTTGAGTTATTTAGAGTTCTCTTAGCTAAATAATAATTCAACCGTAGCGGGATTGACCATTTTCAGCTCAACACCAGTAGTCCTATACTCCTACATAAACATATACTCCCTCCGTTGGATTTGACCTTTTCAAGTGACAATATATTTTTTCCAGAAATACTATCCTCTTTCCGTAGTCAAATGAGAATATATATTTAAAGTTCCCATTTTAATTTAAATTGATTATGACTCCTAGATAGCTTACTCTCCCAATGTTTTTCCCAGAAATCGCTGAACTTAAAAAAGTGCTACTAAGTCAATGCAAAAATTTGAAACCCTAGTTGGGTGATTTCCCAACGCATTAGTACATTGCAGGGACATGAGTTAGAGTCAATAAAGTATATATATACAAGAGGTAATCGCGTAAACATAAAACATCAATAAAGTATTAATCAAGCAAATGCTAGTTAAATATTGAAGACGTGCTGTCAAAAACTATTTAATCTAGTGGATTATTTCTGCAAGTATTATGGACATTTTAAGCAAAACGAATGACTACTTTAGCTAACTATAGTATAATATGATGTTTTCTTAATGTGTAATTTAGTTAATTGGGAAGGTCAAATCCGAAAGGAGGGAGTATTTACTGAAACACATTCTTTTAGTTTATAATTGTCTTCACAGTGTGAATAAAGATTAAACATGAATTACCTGCACCAGCTTCCATCTTTGCACATTTTTCTTGGAGGATCTCAACAAACACATGATAAGGACGCCAACCACTTGGATCTTCATCCGTGTTTATGTTCTCTGTTCGCTCTTGGACGTTTTTTAAGCTATGGTGACCAATTAACAAGCTCAACGTTAGATAGAACAAAAATAATACAAGTTGCGGAATATAAAATAATCAGAATGCAAACTTACACGTCATTGACATCCGTGGATGGAAGTTTCAAAACAAAATGGAGGACAGCACCTTCCAAGAAAGATATCTGATGAGGTATATTTGCGAAAGCATAATCTATACCATCCTCCACAATCTTGAGGATGTCTGATCTATGCTTACTTCTTGCAACACCCACGAATGCTGCTGATAGCTGTTTAGAAAGTTCCTTGCAATCAAGAAAAGAATTGTTTGCAGAGGACTTATCATCATCATTAGAAAGTTGTACCATATGCCGCTGATGCGCCTGCCAAGTCAACATAATCGAACATAAGCCAAAGTGAAGATCTGTAAATTGTCATGCTCGTGATTAATTTGTTAGTACATATATTCTGTAACACCGAGTCTCCCTAAAATTTGACATTATTGGATTATAGCAACGTAATTAAAGTGCATCGATATGGATTTACACAGCTTTAGGCCCATGAGTTTGGATAATTCAGATCATTGGGCCGAAAACCCGGGGGATAAATTTTCTTTTTTTGCAAAGAACCCAGGAAAGATTGTCAGTGTAGGAAAATAACCCAAAGGCCATACATATGCTGACTCTACTTTTTCAGCTAAAAATTATTGTAAATTTTAGATGTTTACTTATTTGATTACTTGTATATTACAGAGTACATAATAAAGATTTGTAACAAAAATACCCCAGTGAGTTATTTCTTCCATTTTCCAATGTCGGAAAGCTTCCCCAAACTCCCATCAGTTCCTCTCCCTCCCTCCCTCCCTCTCTCTCTCCCTTTCACTTAAATGGTTTCATGGTGTATATTATATATACCATCAAATCATATAAGCTCTCTTTAACCATGAAACCCTGGGTTTTATAGTTGAATGAACATTTTGGATACTACAGCTACTGGAAATTGAGGGAATTTGGTTGCTTCGAAAAATAAAAAATTCTATGAGCAAGGAGCATGTTGGTGGATCGTTGTAGTGACTTTGCATGTTGTCAATGACCCAAGGTTGATGGAGTTTCTGGCCCATGGTTATTGTTTTAGAGTTTCTAAGGATGAGCAAGAATAACGACTTCTATTAAGAAGGGAACATGATGAAAAAGGTATTTATCGAGATTCTTCTGTGCAATCTATGAATCACAATTCACAGCATCAATATTCCAAACAATCATAGTAAAAGTAAGCAAGAGATTTAGAGTTTATTTTTTCAGATAAAGAGAAAGTATACATTAATGAGATTTAAATTGTACAAAAGGAGAGGATATGATATCCGTTCCCAATAAACATTTACAGTTACAAATTGGCCCAGTTACATTGAACCTCAGAAATAGTGTAACCCCTAAACAAACCAGCAGCTTTAGCCCATAAAGAAGCAAGGTAAGTAACCATATCCCATACCAAATAATAAGAAACGCAAACCCCATTAGATACCCGGGTGTTCCTCTCTAACCAAATGCACCACAACACAGCGAAGAGAGCATTGCGCCATAACACCTTCTTCTCCCTCCTGCTGCCGAAGCCCATAAACTGCATCTGTAAAAACGCCACAACACTAGAAGAGCAAACCCATAACACTCCTCCCACCCCAAACAACATACTCCAAAGGTTCCAAGATATATCACACCCAAGGAAGAAGTGCACTGAGGTCTCACTACTGAGCCAGCAAAAGCAAACAAATATCAGGTGATAAAGCCACCCCTGGTCTCCTCCTCTATCTCAAATCATTTGTGTTGACCCTATCCAATGCCAAAGTCCACACAAACGCTCTCACCTACATAGGGACCTTGGCCTTCCAAATAATATTTGCCAAGGGGAACTGGGGGAGGGGAGTTCCCAGAAATTGAAGGAAGGACTTACAAGAATACTCACCCGAAGATCTCCAACCCACCTCCTAGAATCCCACCACCTTGCCATATGAAATCTCCTCTCCCCTTTCCTGAGCTCCAAATTCGAAAACAATCATACTAGGTATGATCTAAGTTGGATTTAAAAAAATTGGATGTTCAAATCCAGCTCGCAAACACAACCTTGGATAGTTAGGATCTACTCAAGGTGGATCTAAGTTGTGAGTTTTTGTTTCCAGCTAAATTTCAAACGAAAATGTGTTCGGCAACATTGAGCTAAAGTGAGAATCTTTTTTTTCTTTTTACATAAAAAAAAATAAATAAATAAATAAATAATTGAAATAATTAATAAGAACGCAAGAAAACAAGAGATCCTCTCAACAAGAAAAACACTACAATTGAGCCCTCTAATCCCCTTGTACTTATGACAAAGGAACTCCAGAGAAAATCCTAAAAGCAAAACCCACGGGAAAGCAAAACAAACTACTCTAACCCAAACTGACCTTCCCCTCCCTACCATCAACAGTAAAAGGCTAGTGGCTGCTGAAGTGAGAATTTTTTGGCCAATTTGAAAACTGAACCTCTGGATTTGAAAGCCCAAAAAAAAGGTTTTGCATATTGAATTTCAGTTGTGAAACATTGCTATAAGATGTCTGGTCTTCTCTCTGTCTCTCTGTCTCTCTCTCTCCTCTCTTTGTCTCTGTCTCTCTCTGCTCAGTGCTCTCTCCTCGGCTCTCTCTTTCTCTTCTTCAATTCTTTTTCCTCTCAACCTTTTTCTCTCCTCCCTGTTTCTCTCTCCCCCTCTCAATGTCATAGCCAGACCTTCAAACAGCCAAAAGTCATTTTCAAAGCTCTCAAGTAGTTTTGAAATTTGAAAATATATGACAAAAAAACTGAATTTTTTTGAAATTTTGAGAACTTAAAACTGAAGACTTAACCACATAGAGGGCCTTAGCTTAATTTCAGTAGGTTGTTAGAATTTGTTTAGTTTAGAGTTCTCCAAACAGAGCTTATTATTCCCTTTTTTCTCTACCTAGAAGTACAGCATGACACCTCAGATTTTCCAAAGAAAATATCTAAACATATGTTCCCCATCTTAAGTGCATCATCTATTATACCTTTAATATGTGAGATACAAATATCTTCACAAATTAAGCAATATCTTCATTCCATCTCAGCAGATTGCGTAACTCTCTATTTTATCCTCCCCAGTTTGCCTCTCCCAATAAATTTTCTCTTCATATATTTTATCAAAGCTGCACTTCTTCCTTAACCCTGTATTTTTCCAACGTTATAAACCTTTTTGCTCACTACAATGTTCGTCTTTTTCATTTTCACCATTAGTCTCCTTCAGATGGAAGTAAACAAATCACATATAAGGATAAAATGCAAGATTGTCCACAACGGGGAACCGCTCCAAGAAACCAACAAAGCAGTTCAAAACCCTCTCTTACCCTTTTGAGAGCTTCAAGATATATGCTGAAGACATTCCCACTTTTTTTCTTAAGAACAGCTATTAGCTGCTTTACCACCTCGGCTATGTTTGTTCCATGCATTACAAAATGAGAGATGATCTCTGGAGCAAGGTACTCCTGCATCAACATTCACCACCTTCACGTAATTAATAAACCATTAGCAAACTGAAGCATACGATGCACTTGCATGGACTGAAACATAAACATATCTACATGGCTTCAGCAACCTTAGAATATGACCAGATTGATTGCTTAACAGCTTAAGATTAATCAAAAAGCAAAATTACAGACCAATCAGGTCTTTACCATGGGAACTGTATCAGTAGCCACCAATTGTGATGCAGCAATAATAACTGTATCTCCTTTTGTCTCTTCTACATACTCTCTATTGACATCTTCATCTTCAGTCTCATCTACAAGTAACATTGAGATGGAAGCAAGAAGGCCAAAATATTATCATTGTTTTCATAATTCAGATTACTTGATCAGTATATGCACGCATAGAACAATTCAGATTATAATATTGTCAAAAAAAATATAAATGATCATTCATGGAACTGTCACCAATTGCAAGAGACTACAACACTTACTTGAAATGTTAAGTTGCTGCTCACAAAGTCTCCAAAACCTCTCAAGTACAGACTTGTCTGGAAAATATCCCAGAATTTCCAACGCGGTAGAAGAGAACTTGGATTTTTTGAACAAACACCACAGCTCAACAAGAATTGTACAGACCTAGTGCACAACAGGGATTCTACTTAGAGAATGTTTATGATTTTCACAGGCATTTCTATCAGGAGACTTTCACTATGCCATGCTATAAGATCTGGAACCAGTACACACTACACATAACAAACTACAAGTAGAAAGACACTTACTCTGCAAGCGAGATGATTTCCTAAATCAACCTCAGCTTCAACTTGAGAAGTCGGAAGAAATGACTCCAGTTGCTTGAATAAGTTATCACGTTTGGAGTGCAAAGAAGACACAGACACCTCAGATACAGTTTCGGAGTTCACAATAGAGTACAGACACCATTTTATGTGCAGGAACATATTGAGCAGCAAAAAACTGTTCACCTGTTAAGACAAAAGTATTATGGTAGAACAAATACCAAAACTTAAATATATTCAATAGAAATTTTCATTTCGCATTTACTACGCACCTCATCATTTACATTTCTGAAACTCTCAACCATAGACGCAAACTCCTCATATAAGCTATCAATAGGTACAAACCTTGACAACTGGAGCTCATAGAGTCTTTTTAAGTTCACAAGAAGAGGGTACTCGTCATCACCATCCTGCAGTAAAAAAGGAAGTAATTAAATAAAGAATAAAAAAGTTGGATAGCCATTCAGTCAATGAGAATAAAATGACTTGATGAAAAGGCAATACCGCCACTTCCTTTATAGCTGTCTTGAGTTTTGCTATGACTTCATCCTCAAGTTCCTTTAGTTTATTGTTAGCAAAATCTTGCAGTTCTCCTTTACTCTCCACTGAACAAAAGTTCATTGCTTTTACACAAGATCTGAGAGTGTCCTTGTCACCATGTTTAAAAAATGCCTCCTTCATGAGGTGAAGTACAGATTTGAAATTCTAAAAGGCAAGAAAATATAAAGCTCTCAGGAACTGCAAATTCTCTTCACACAAGTAGCATAAGGGAAAAAAGACAAAATTGCCATTCACCTGTTCTTGTCTCTTCAGGGAATAAAGCTCAAGATTCATATGCAGAACAATTTCAATTAATGATGGAGCTTTTGCCTTGTCAGCCACGTATTTACGCAGAAGCTGCGGGTAGTTCTTCATCATGGCCACAGTTAAGTCCCGCTTGTTATTGTCAAGAGCTTCCTAATAACATACAAATTACAGAAATTGAAAGGCATAATTATTATCAGATATAAACTGCAAGGCATAATTATTATCACATCTAAACTTCCATACGATAAACCAATATTTACTACATTTTCTTAAAGGTTTTTCATCAAGCAATGAAATTAAGAGTTCCTTCCGCCACATTTCAGCCTTGGTTTTACTTATTAAGCACCCTTCATCCCATCTTACACATGTACCACCCTACCTTCCACCATAATTCCTCAGCCAAATTCACAATAAACAATGATACATACAGTTGATATGCACCATCTATGGACAGTGCAGCAGGATAATCAATTACGATTAACATAAAGGCAAAATTTCCTTCATAGATCAAAGATTCTGACAATAGAGACATACTCAATCACCCAAACACGGTGAATTAGTTGCAGAGGTCAAATCGGAAATATGGACTGAGAAAAAGAAAAATAAAAGAAAGAAAAAACCTGCAATTCTGAAAGTTGCACTGCAAGCCACATAAACAGTGGATGCACCGAACTTCCAAAATTGAGAGGAAACAAAAAACAAAAGAACAATGAAATAAGAGACAAGCATAAGAGTAGATATCTTTATACCCTAACAAATATGTGATGATAAACTATCAACTACTATTTGAAAATATACAAATCATTGAAACAATGAAATGAAAGCTTACAATACAATTACAAAATCACAGAATATAACCTTTTGAGCCTTAGTATAGTATTGTTTTCGATTATCAGTAGCAGGTACAATGCTCTCCCCCACAGCCTTCTTGGCAGATGCACGAAGGAGACGTATCAAATTTGTTGCATCAATTTCAGTAAGCTCAATTGACGGATTTTCATCGAGAAGCATGGAAATGATACACCTCCAATCCTATGAGGCATCAAAAAGAAAAGGAAATATCCTTATTCATTGCAATTTATTGATACTTGCAAAAGTAAGATACACAACCTTCAGGTCTTCAACTGGAAGAGGTAAATTATTGGTAAAAAAGGACTGCTACAGAAAATTTCAGCATATCGTTATTTGAAAAACCACAGAACTTACTTTCATGGCCTTCATGTACTCCCAACAATCATCAATGACGTAAGTGATTAGAATAGGATCAGTTGAGAATTCTCTCAATATTTGTAACATTCTACTAAGAGTAACTAGAGAAGACTCGCTGTCAGCTGCAAAGAACACCATCAAAATATAAGTATTTGCACCTTAATATAAATGGCATAATATGTGGAATGAGAGAAGACCTTTAGAGAGAGATTGAGAACTGTTGAATTTCTGTGCGATCAAGTGATCATAAACCAGCTCCCCTATTGCACGCCTAATTTCTGGAGGTTCAACAACGAGCAGATCATACAAAGGACCTAAGTGATCATCGGATAAAAGCTGATGCCTGGAAGGACACAAGAAATTATCAGCACATAACCTTCAATGCCAACATTGAATAAGTGGAAGCTAGGACTGATTAAAATTCTCTTCTTATTGATGGGACAGCTACCTTAGCAACTGTTTCACAAGTCCTATGGCACACACAGCCACAGATACATCAATATCATCAGCAAGTTCAATCATCCTGTTAGAAAACCTTTGCGTGAAGAGGTCGAGGGATGGAACATTGTCATCCACTTCATAAAGACTTTGCAACGCGCTGATAGAAGCTTTTCTCACACCAGCACTCTTGATGCAACACAAGTCCAGTAAGAAAGTGGAGAAGAAAAGAAAACAAATAAAGACAGAAAGCAAAAAAACAAAGAGGGAGTCAAATGGAGTTGTGCCTTTGTTACCCAAGCAAATTAACCAAACAAAGGAAGAGATTTACCTTATCGTTTAGTGTCCATCCAAGATACTTCAAGTATCTGTCCTGTAGGAAGAGCGAAGGGTATGACAAAATCCACACGCCCAAGGACTGTATGCAGGACATTCGAATACTGGAATCAATATCTCGGTATCGATGCATAAATAGCCTGGGAAAACAATTAGCTAGTTAATGAAACAAGGTTATATTAGATTTTGACAACCATAAAGACGTATAAATTAAAAAAAAAATAAAAAAAATAAAAATAAAAAAAGTTGAATGATCTTATGAACCAATTTTCTTTGAAATGGAAGACCAAGTATTGCCGCATCAAAAGTTCATTTCTCTGATACAGGTCATCTAGGAACCAAGAAGGCGCAAGTTCAATGACATATATTCCATTACACCAC
>BSSO01004138.1:0-15070 GCA_030267885.1 Mesembryanthemum crystallinum
TGACGGCCAAAACTAACGGGCCTTGCTTAAATGGTCACGGAGTGTCAAAAAAACAAACCACAAGGTTACCACTTGTAATATGAAAATGAGAATGTATACCACATGGAATTTGCAATACCACAGGGGTACCAGCTGGAAATTCCCTACTTTTTAATAAGAATCTAAAAATATTATTTTTACTTTGTAAATCATTGTACTTTTTCACATATTAATTGTCAAAAATTCTTAAATTTTAACTTTCAAAATTAGGGATTTTAGTGGAACAGAGGGAGTAAATGATAAAGAAATATACATAAATAAGCTTGAACACCATGTATAATTCGATGAAAGAACAATAGTACTTTTTTTAACTACATGATGCATGTGATGTGAGTTTTCGGAATTCGGAAGAACCAAAATAAATCTATACTACTCCCTTTGTCCTTAAATAATCTTTCTAGTTGCTTTATGCACACATACCAAGGATGAGGCAAAATTACTCTCTACCCCTTGCAATTCACATTCTTTTAAGTGGGAATAAACATAAGGAGGGTTATTTTTGTAACATTTGTGACAATTTAAGGCTAAAAAAAGAAGTGGAAAGTTTATTCATGAACGTACCAAAGAAGAAATTGGAATGTTTATTCAAGGACGAAGGGAGTATAACATTGGATAGTGAGACAAATAAATTTGTTGATGCCACAAGTAGACTATTTCAGCAAGTCAACTCCACTTTTGTTGTTCTTGTACCTAAGGGACTTAACCCCTCTACAGTTGCTGACTTCAGACCTATTTCCTGCTGCTCAGTCATCTACAAAACACACACCAAGATCCTTGCCAATAGAATTCAAAATGTGGTTGCTAATGTCATTGGTCATGAGCAAGCTGTCTTCATCCCAGGCAGGTTTATTTCTGATAACTCAATGCTTGCTCAAGAACTTGCCCTCCATTATGGCAGGAAACCACATATCTCCCAGGGCTATCATAAAAGTTGACATCAGGAAACTTTTGACACTGTCAACTAGGGATTCCTCCACCACATCCTTATTTGCTATGTCTTCCCTGATATTTTCATTAGCTGGATAATGGGCTACATACTTCCAAATTCTCTATCTGTGTTGAAGGCTCTCCAAGAGGTTACTTCAAAGGGCAGAGGAGGCTCAGCAAAGGAGACCCCCTCTCCCCATACCTCTTTGTTCTTTGCATGGAATGCCTCTCCAGGCTCATCCGAAAAGCTATCCTTTACAAGGATTTCTCTCATCACCCTAAGTGCAACAGAGTTGGTCTCAACCACTTGGTTTTTGCAGATGAGTTGCTTGTTTTTGCAAGAGGTGACCCCCCTTCAGTCCTAGCAGTAACTGACTGCCTGAATACTTTTGCTAAAATGTCAGGGCTAACATCAAATCCACAAAAGTTTGACATATACTTTGGAGGTGTTAAAAACTCAGTCAGATGCAACGCTCTCCAGCAAATAAAATTCTCTGAAGGAAAAATTCCCTTGAAATATTATGGCATCCCACTCAACTCCTCTAGAGTTACCTAAGCTATGTTTTGGACTCGAACTTGCAACCCCTTCACAAACTCCCACAAAACACCCATTGTTTTCTTTTTCTAAGACTCGGCCAAATTCCCTTCACAACACCACACTTCTACCCGAGATCCTCTACCTCGAACCAGTCTTAGCACTCAATTCTCGGGCTCCTGTAGCCATCGTCTCTCGAGTCACTTAGACATGTACCAAATGCACCCTATGGGGTTCCACTTCAAAACTAGGGTCTTTCATCCCTTTTATCATGGTTCACCAACATTCAGGGGCCCCGATCCTTCAGCATGAGGCACATTGAGCTTGTTTACCCCAATCCAAAGTGGGGGCTTTTGCATTTGAAAGATAGCATTCTTGGATCAGTGGTTCCTTCGAAGCCTCCTCTGCCTTCATGCGAACAACAAGGTACTTCACGAATCCATTCCAAACCGGGGGCCTCCCATTCCCTTCGATCATGAGTCAATGTCATCCTTCGACTCGGGGTCTTCCACACTAAAAGACGACATATGGATTGGTCACCCCACTCCAAAGTGGGGGCTCCTTCTTTGCCTCCATGGCACCATCACTCCTTATGACGATCTTGGCTTTTCAAGGGACACTTGGCATGAAATTTATTCAAAAATCAAAGTCGTCTATCACTTAGAGTCCGTCTCCCCAACATTGCATATCATATATCACACCATGCTTCAAAGTCCGTCTTCCCCAACATTACATTCTTACATTGCATCTTCTTGCATCATCACCTCATGGTCAAGTCGCATGAAGCTTGTATATAGTCATCAGCATAACATTTTAGAGCCCTTCATCGCCGCCAAGGCCCATACACATCACATACATCACATCTTGCAGAAAGTCAACATCCCATTTAGCATCACACATCTTCACTTGGGTTCGTCCCGTATTACGTGAATACTTCGTCGAGTCCGTCCCATATAGCAGAAACATTTCATCGGGTCCGTCCCATATTGCACAAACACTTTGTCGGGTCCGCCCCATGTCACATGATCACTTCACGGGTCCGCCCATGTCGCATGAAAACTTTGTTGGGTCTGCCCAGAGTCACATGTTCACACTTTGTCGGGTCTGTCCCATATTGCACAAACACTTTGTCGTGTCTGCCCCATATTACATAAACACTTTGTCGGGTCCGCCCTATATCCATGATCACTTCACGATCCTTCCCATATGTCGCATGAACACTTTGTTAGGTCCGCCCCATATCACCCGAACACTTCACGAGTTCGCCCTATGTCACATGAGCGCTTTATGGGTCTGCCCTACGTCGCATGAACACCTTGTCGGGTCTGTCTCACATCACATGTACATGTTTACCGGGTCCATCCCACATTGCATCGCACTTTTAGAAGATCCGTCCTTATTATCTTCTCATGGCACACTCATAAGGTTCGTCCTTAGTATCATCTCATTTTACAAGGTCCGTCCTTTAATGTCATCTCGTGTTGATCCGTGCTTATCATACGTCATATGTTTCATGTTATCAGTACATGCTCCGTGCATATTCTTTTCATACATCGCACACATTACCTACACTCCATGCATGATATTCTTCGTGTGCCTCGTGAGCTCTCCATCAAGCAAGAACAATCGAAGAATAGAGCACTCTACTCTATCAAAGCAAATACCTACAAAACAAAGAGTATCCTACTCTTACGGCATGAGCACGAGCGAACTCCGAGTTCAAAGCATCCCTGACAAGGGGGCTTACTTTTACAAATCTTTTCGCCTCACTCGCGGAGTGTTAAACCCGACTTTGCTCGGTACTTACACAATGAGTTTTTCGACAACCTTTTTTCACCTCCGCCGCGGAGTCTTAAAATCTGACTTGGCTCAGTATTTACAAAACAGTTTTCTAACAAATTTTTTTAGCAGTATGAGGGAGCGGTAGCACATTCGCTGCTTCATTCAACAAGTGACAACTCACTTAAACACCAAGCAGGTTTTTACAACCTTTTTAGCAGTTTGAGAGAATGGTGGTCCATCCACTTTCATTCAACAAGTGGAAAACCACTTCTTTATAAAACCCTTTTAACAGTTTGGGAGGGCGGTGGTCCATCCGTCTCTTCTATTCAACAAGTGATAGCTCACTTAAAAACCAATTCAACTTGGTACTTGCAAAAACAACATCCTTTTTACCTCCCTAGTGGAGCCTTAGAACCAATGAACTCGGTCTTCCATGAAAACAGGTTTCCAAACCTTCAAATCCTAAACCCGATTTTACTCGGTATTTGCAAAACAGGTTTTTGACAAACCTTTTCAGCAGTCTGAGAGAACGAAATCTAATTTGTTCCTCTCATTCAATAGGTGGACATTCACCTTAACACACATTAAACCCAATTTTACTCGGTATTTACAAGATAGGTTTTCAACAAACCTTTTCACCAGTCTAGGAGAATGAAATCCAATTCGATCCTCTCATTCAACAGGTGGCTATCGACCTTAACACACATATCCCTTCCCAAGAACAGTCCAGACTTGCCACCCTAGGCGGATCTCGGACTAATTTGACTTTTGCTCTCCCCTAGAGCTCAGTCAAAATGGGGGCTTCTGTAGACACCTCATTCGGTGTCTCCTAAGTATTTGCCCCACCCGATGATGACAACAATAGTCGACTTGGAAATGATGAACACCAAAGGCAAGATCTAAACCTTGGCACCTCTCATATAAATTTTCCTTTCATCTTGTAGCCCTTACCCTATAATTTCCAAAACTTCAAACGGATCCCCAATCGGAGTTTTGGATCAAAAGTTATGGCCATTCAAAGATTTCGGCACAAAACCGAGACATGGAGCGGCAAACGGATCAAATATCCACCGAAAAACCCATAGAAAGGAGCAATGGACCCAGATCCATGGATACATACCAAATTAGGAAAAATAAGTACGCTTTGACTTTCAATTCTCGACCAGAACGCAGCCGTACCGTTGACCACGCCCACCGGTCTGGCTTTGGGCCCACCGGTCTGGCATTGGGCCCATCGGCCTAGCAATAGGCCCACTGGTCTGGTGGCCGGCCCACCGCCTAATTGGTGGGGCCCCACATTAGCTGATGCGAATTTCTGGCTTGGAACAGCTGTTAAGCTTGCTTAATTCCGAAATTTTGGCTTCTATAAATATGTTCTCTCCCTTCATTCCAAAGTATGGACAGTGGAGAGCTCTATCTCAAAGAAGCAAGGTGAAATTTGAAATAATTAGAGGGTTCTTAGCATTAATCCAAGGTGCGTAGAACCATCTTTTTGAGGAGAATTCACGCCAAACATTCCTTTTAGCACCACAAATCACACCCAAGCACCACAATCAAAACTCAAGCACCCATCTACGTCCTCCGAGGATCGAGATCTTGCCAAGATCATACTCTAGCAAAAAGGTTCTCTAATCCAAGGAGCTATCCCGAGGGCACTCTACTTTGGTGACGATCTCTTTTTAACCCCTTTTCTATCTCTTTTCTATTTTTGCATAATATGTTCATTATCATGGTTAGCTTCTAAATAATGTTTATTACGTGATTTGTTGGCCTTAATTACTTGTCTTGAGATTTGAACAAACCTAGCATGAAATCGAATCTCATGTTCACTTAGCTAAAACATCACTAAATAAATCGTGCTCATCTAATCTATTATCTTGCAAAGCGCGTAACTTGTAAAACGTCCTAAATGAAATCAATGCACCAAACACTTGCGGTTTACCCATTGGTTTCAATTAGGGATATAGACTCTAAATGGGTTCGATTCACCTAATTGAATTCATTCATGAGTATCAAAGCGATCACCTTTACTTGTTGAGTGCATAAATCACTCAAACATAAACTAGAAATCGGGGTAAACGTTGAACATCATGTGAATGCAATGAAAAAGCTTTTGATTCATTTGAGTAGAGTCCACATCCCCAAACTCAAGTCCCTTTTGGGCAATGGGAGTAGGGTGCAATTGGCTTGATCATGGTATCTTTTTAGATATTCGTGTTTGATGCCTTTGCGGTTTCCATATTCTTAAAATATGGTGGCGACTTCTTTACATTGCAAAACAAATCAAACGAAACATGATAACACAAGGTCATGACAGCCCAATAAAACAATACAAGAGCAGAAATACGAGGACGCTCCCACGCTCCCCGGCGGGGGAGGGGAATCCCGAGTCCCACACAATGTCATCCATGAACACCTGCTTTAGATGAGCTTGATTCGCTCAATCAACCTCATCCTAAGCACACCAAAGTGATCACCTTTGAATTCATAGTAATAGTGTTTGTACAACCCACATAACAAATGTAGAGAGGGCTTAACTAATCGCATGCTCATCATGTAAAATATAGGATTTTTTTTTTGTAGGGAACCCCCTTATATAATACACTTTATGTGCAAAACCCCGTGTTATATAATTTTTTTTGTGGGGAACCCTCTTATAAGTTACTTTGGCCATGACCAACCCCCTTGTTCAATTTTCCGGCCAATTTATGGGATTTTAGGACCAATTTGCCCTTGCGAATTTAGCACTTCACCCTTTAGATCTCATTTGATTCATACTTGGCATTTTTTTTGAAATTCATATGCTAAATTTTCTAAAGGGTGAAGAAAAAAACCCATTTGGAAAATTTTCGCAAGGGAAAATCGGTCCTAAAATCCCATAAATTGGCCGGAAAATTGAACAAGGGGGGTTGGTCATGGCCAAAATAACTTATAAGGGGGTTCCCCACAAAAAAATTATATAAGGGGGTTTTGTACATAAAGTGTATTATATAAGGGGGTTCCCCGCAAAAAGTTCTAAAATATATGACAAAACTTTTAATCCATTGGAAAATTTTCAGTCCGGCTACTTGAGGTATGGCCTAATTACAGTTATGTTACCCGACCTTTGACTAATGTCTATGCGGTTACCTAAGGTTTCATGTATTATCAATTAGGTTACCTCTGTTGCGATTCCGGAGAATGGAAAATGACGTGGCATAACTTTTTCAGATTTCACGTTGGATTTTCAAAATTTAGGACATTTTTACCCTTATAACTGTTTTCCCCTTATAAATTGGTTTCCTTGTTTATTAAAGTGGTTGATTAAGAAAAAATAATTTAAACTCCTCCCATTTTTTGATGCTCTAAATATTTTTTAAACTAAAATAAATCTGATTTTTTGGTAACAATTGAAAAGACGAAAATGTCTTCATAAATGACTTAAAACCTCTGCCATATTGCAACAGATAGTTTAAACCTATAATATAAGTAGGGATGTGATAGACTTTTCACAACTCCGGTCACCGAAAAAAGTCTCTTGATATTACATCAAACCTTAGGTAACCGCATAGATATTAGTCAAAGGTCGGCTAACCTAACTGTAATTAGGCTATAGCTCAGATAATCGGACTGAAGTTTTTCCCAATCCATTTGAGTAGAGCCGTTATCATCAATGGACTGATTGGATTCCAATTGGTTCTACATCGTCGAGCTCAAATCTATCCCATTGTGCATTTGAAGTCATTCCCGATCCAGAAATGGGGTGCACATCGGCATAATCATGGTATCTCTCTAGCAATTTGTGGTCAGAGCCTTTTTCTTAAAATGATTCTATGTTTCCTAAAATATGGTGGCGACTTCTCTACTTTACATCCGATTTAAACATGATCCCAACAACCAAATAATCGAATCAAAACATGATAAAACAAAACTCGACGTACAGTCAGACCACGACGCCAAGAGTGCCCGCACAGCATTTAATGGAGCGCAGGTGGGGGTTCCTAGATGCCCAGTTCCACAATCTGGCAACATCACTGGGGACAGTGTTTAAGGAGATGTAACTTGAAAACTTGGATTAAAAGCTTTCTTATTTCTTTTACATGATATTCGTCCGTTGCATTCATACATGCATTTGCATTTTGTGTGATTTATTCACACTTAACAGAATTTCACCCCCAGGTTTGTATATGTTTCATGGACAAGTATCAACTTGATCTTAAGGGCCATGCTTATATATACACTCCCAACCTATGATACCTTCCTTACCATCCATCCGATGGTTGGATAACGACATATCTTAGCATACCGTGCAACCCATGGGTGGTTTGCTATGGCAACGAACGTCGTGGGAAGCCTTTCACCCCCGAGCTAAGCCCATCTTTTGAACTAGCACCAATGCCTAGGCGTAACTAAAGTATCATGGTCCATCTGCGTGCTTGGTTTTATTTTGATGCTTGTGTGCTTTGCGTGCTAGTTGTGTGTGCTAACCCACTAACTTTGAAACCATTAGGAGTAGATCCCTCCTAGGGTGCACGTGTTGAGTCTTAACTCCCTATTTTAATTTTCTGTTTAGGGGGATTAGTCCATGAAAATGGGCCGATGACACTAACCCCCTAAGAAATCGCTGCGTGCTTTAGTTGGTGTCCTTCGTCATAAAAGTCTTACAAGCATGCATAAATGTAGAGTCCCATTTATCTTCCCTCACTAGTCAAGAGTAAGGGCCTGTTCTTTTTAACTTATTTTGATAAGTTTCAGTTCAGTTCAGGTTTGTCGCAATATATTCAGTTCAGTTCAGTTCAATCGCAATCAGTTTCGTTCAGTCACTGTTGTCATCGTCGTCGTCGTCGTCGTCGTTGTTGTTGTTGCTGTTGTTACATAAACAAATAACTAAAATCATAATTTAAATATGGAAAATTTGACATAAATAGTCCCACCTATTTGGTGTCAAATGAAAATAATACATCTTCAACGTAATTGTGGGAATAATCCCAACTATGCAAAAGTGTCACAGCAGTGGTCCAACCTTTGACGGAGGCTATCTTCGTTAGCAATTGTGATGATGTGACAAGGAAGTTAGGATGTAAGAGGGGGGTTTGTTGGTGGTGAGTTGCGATAATGTCATCGCAACTGCTAACAGAGTTAGCCTCCGTTAAAGGCTAGACCACTGCTGTGACACATTTGCATAGTTGGGATTATTCCCAAAATTACGTTGAAGATGGATTATTTTCTTTTGACACCCAATAGGTGGGATTATTTATGTCAAATTTTTCCTTTAAATATTAAGTTCATAAGGTTTTAATACAAAGTAACATGTTAACATGGTAATAATTTAGACTAGTCGATGTCCATATCGCTGTCTGTTGAATCATCGTCAGCCGTAGGCGTCTCTCCATTAGATAACCAAATTTCCTTTGCTATTTATGATCGCACTTTGTCAATTTGTGGTTGTTGTGCCAGGTTGTACATGTCAAAATCCATTGTTCCTTCGACTGTATTATGTTGCACAATCGGTATCCCATACTGGTGCAAGCGGATAAAATTATGCAATGTAAAAGCAGCGATAATAATAGAAATTCGGAACTTATCCTCCATTTAAGACATGTTGTCAAGTACTTGCCACGTTTGATTTAATAGTCCAAATTTTCTTTCAAATGATGAATGTCGATGATTGAACATTTGTTATATTCCTTCAACAGGGCCACCTCTACGAAGTTCAGGAGTGTGGTATTTCGGCTGCTCCACCTTGTCGAAAATTGGAGCCAAATATCCAAGTGTGTTAGGGTAACCCGAGTCTACCAAATAGTATTTTCCTAAAAATTGGATAACATTGTATTAGATTATATAATATATCGTAGTGATCCACAATCGAACTTGTTAGTAATGAAATTGTGTATACCTGAAGGTGGATGCGAGAAATTAAACTTGGGTTGATGTAAAGAATCTGATCACACTCTTGAGTCATGAGCACTTCCTTCCCATCCAACATTGACATATGTAAATAGCATGCCAAATGAGCAAGCAAACATATTCCATGTTTTCTTTCCTTGACGACCTCGAAATGCCGTGCCACCCTTTTCATCCGCAATGATTGCCTCTACATGAGTTCTATCTATAGCCCCAATACATTCCTAAAACCATTACAATAAGCAAGTGATAAAATTATGAATAATAAAAATGTACATATAATAATAGTTGGCAGTTTTTGCTTACCTTGAAATATAGCCAGAATCGCTTGCTTCTTGCTATTTTCGTAGGTACGTCTGAGAAATCATTTTGTGGTCTAATGATATCGGTGGACAAATCTCTCAAAGCATCCAACACTTTGTCCAAATATTTGCGGATTGTTGAAATAGAATGTTTGAAAGTGTCAACTACACGACGATATGATGCCCCCTTAGCCAATATGAATAAGGTAATTGCTACTTGCTCCTTGACCGACACGAATGTACCATCTCTTAATAAATCTCTCTCAATCATAAGATTTACCTATTGCAAGTAATTTAATAAATTTAAGTTTTTGAAAGGATTTCATAAAGATTCAACGCGGATTAGGCGAAGACTTGCCTTATTTGTTTAACGAAAATTCTCCTTGATATTGCTTGATTTTATCCCGTTCAAAGAGATTTCGTTCAGCTGATTCTGCGGGCTGATTTACTTCATTTCCTTTTATGAAATCTTTCTTCCCTATTTAAAGGGAGTTTTGATGAAACTAAAGGACACCGAAAATTGGAGATATTCTCAACTTCCCCTCAAAATGTTTTTTCTGAGTTAATACTAACGTTCTCGACTCGATGGTTATAGGAGTGCACCTCCAACATCAATACTGTGAAGCCTAGAGATCAAAATCGCCTGCGGCGAGTTTGCACCGGTAGCTTGGACGTAATTGGCTTTTAGGCAAGTGGTTACTTGGCCACGGTGCGGTGAATTAATTCTTCGATTGTTCTCATATCATCCAGATAAGTTGTTCTAATTTATGTTATTTCAAATTGCAATAGACCTTTATTTCCAACAATCTAAAAATCAATTATATCTATTGTGATTCGAAAATGTTTGGTGATAGTAAGTCTGTTGTGAATGTTGATGATGTCGTTACTCCTATCTCTGAGTTTGCTACTGCATCCAAATGTCTCGTTCGCTCTATTAGCCCTATTTTGTTGATTCCTAACATGTCAAAAGTTGATAAGTTGAATGAAAGTAATTATAAAACTTGGGTTCAACATATGCTATTTTATTTGGAACAAATTGATGTGGATTATGTGCTGTATGGGAAAGATGTTCCTAATGGTAGAGATCATGATAGGGATAAACGGACATGTAGGGGTATGGTCTTGCATTATATGACTCCCTCATTGATTGAATTCTATAGGAAGATCGAGTCAGCCAACAAAATTTGGGATGACCTCAAGGAGAAATATAGGTGTGAGGATTTGGGAGGAAAGAAATATGCTTGTAGTAAGTGGTATAAGTTTGAGTTTAGTGATAACAATCCTTTCATGGAACAAGTGACTGAATATGAATGTTTGGTGTCTGATATACTTAATGATAATTTGAAATTGTGTGAGTATATGCAAGCATATTGTTTATTGGAGAAATTACCCCCGCCTTGGAAAGGGTTCAGCCAACAAAATTTGGGATGACCTCAAGGAGAAATATAGGTGTGAGGATTTGGGAGGAAAGAAATATGCTTGTAGTAAGTGGTATAAGTTTGAGTTTAGTGATAAGAAGCCTTTCATGGAACAAGTGACTGAATATGAATGTTTGGTGTCTGATATACTTAATGAAAATTTGAAATTGTGTGAGTATATGCAAGCATATTGATTATTGGAGAAATTACCCCCGCCTTGGAAAGGGTTCCATGATAGAATGAAACACAAAAGAAAGGACTTTATCTTGAAAGAGCTTATTGGGGACATGAAAGTGGAGCTAGAGAACCGAGGACTTGGGAAGGAAAAGAGTGAACATAGCTCTATGTGTGCTAATCTTGTTAAATCTGATTCTAAATCTGACAGGCCTAAAGGCAAAGTGCAACACCACAAAGGCGGATTCAACCTCAATCATGGGCCTAAAACTCCTCAATTCAAGAAGCAAGGCAGTAACGACAGAAAGAACCTTGGAGTTTGCTTCAATTGTGGAAAACCAGGTCATATTGTAAAACATTGCCGAGCACCAAAGAAAGACAACCCAAAGAACAGCAAAGGCTAAGTCAACCTTGCTGAAGGAGACGTTATTATTGCTGTGGTCTCAGAGTTAAACTTGGTAAGCAATGCCGTGGAATGGATTATAGATATCGGAGCAACAAGACACATATGCACCAATCGTGATCTGTTCATGGAGTATGAAAAGCTAGGTGAGAGAGAAACTGTCTTCATGGGAAATTCAAGTGTTTTACCTGTCCAAGGAAAGGGAAGATTCTTCTCAAACTTAATTCTGGAAAGAATTTAGCTTTAACTAATGTGTTGCACGTTCCTGAGTTGCGTAGAAATCTTATTTCTGGTGGTCTTCTTAATAAAGATGGGGTTAAACTTGTATTTGAATTCGACAAACTAGTTTTAACTAGGAATGGGGAGTTGTGGGTAAAGGTTTCTGTAATGCTGGTCTATTTGTTTTGGATGTTGTCTGTGATGGTAATAATATGAATTCCGCTTCTGTTTATACGGTTGAGTCTCTGGATTTATGCAAGCTAGATTAGGTCACGTGAATGTTGGTTTTACAAAGAAAATGCGACAATTGAATTTGATTCATGACTTTAGCAACGTAGATTTCTCTAAGTGTGAAATTTGTGTTGAGGGTAAACACCCAAAGAATTTTAATATGTGTGTCAATCAGGAAACTCAATTGTTAGAACTTGTGCATTCTGAACTTGGTGACTTTAGGAATTCCATGAGTAGAGGTGGTAAGAAATAGTACATCATTTTTGTAGATGACTACTCTAGATTCACTAAAGTTTACTTGCTTAAACCAAAGATGAAGCCGAGGATATGTTTATTAAGTATAAGGCGGAAGTAGAAAATCATCTTGATAAGAAAATCAAGAGATTTAGATCAGATAGAGGTGGTGAATATGACTCTGGATCTCTAAGGAATTATTGTGAGAATAATGGGATCCTCCATGAAACCACCGCCCCTTATACTCCTGAATAAAATGGTTTTGCTGAGAGGAAAAATAGGACCATGAAAGACATGATGAATCCACGCTTATTAGTTCTGGTTTGCCTGGTAATATGTGGGGTGAAGCTATTTTATCTGCATGCTATGTGCTAAATAAAGTTCCTTACAAGAAGTTAGATAGAACTCCTTATGAGCTTTGGAAGGGTCATGCTCCTAATGTCAAATATTTCAAAGTGTGGGGATGCATGGGGCTCCCTGATTTCAAAAGGAGCAAGATTGGTCCTAAAACTGTTGATGCAATATTTATTGGTTATGCTAATAACAGTGCTGCTTATTGTTTTATCACTGGATAGGATAATGTAGCATTTGGCAGTATAATTGAATCCAGAGGCACTGAATTTCTTAAGCATGTATGTCCTATGAAAATGAATAATGCGCCTAAATGTGTTGCATCTTCTTCTATTACATGTGCATCTGCATCTTCTTCTCCTTGTAATGAAACTCGTGATGTTGAACCTAGGAGAAGTAAAAGATGTAGAATGGAATCTACTTTTGGGCCAAACTTTGTCACGTACTTAGTCACTGAGAGTCTTGTTATTCATGAAGAAATTGTGAAAGTCTATATATTCTAGAGGAAGACCCAAAGACTTATAGCGATGCCATGGCATCTATAGATGCAAACTTTTGGAAAGAAGCCATAAACAGTGAATTAGAATCCATAATGACCAATCAGACCTGAGTGTTGGTAGACCTACCAAGAGGTTGTAAGCCTTTGAAGTCGAAGTCGATCTTTAAGAAAAAATTAAACCAGATGAATCCATAGACAAATTCAAGGCTAGAATAGTAGTAATGGGTAACACACAAAAACAGGGATTAGACTACTTTGATACCTATTCTCCTGTGACCAAAATAGCCATTGTTAGAACTTTGATTGCTCTTGCATCATTACATGGCTTGTTTGTGCATCAAATGGATGTAAAGACTGCATTTTTAAATGGTGATCTTGACGAAGAAATTTGTATGCTTCAACTGGAAGATTGTGTGGTTTCAAGTCAAGAACACAAAGTGTGCAAATTGTTAAAGTCTTTATATGGTTTAAAACAAGCTCCTAAGCAGTGGCATGATAAATTCAATATGACATTCATGTCAAATGGTTTTTGTGTAAGTGAAGGAGATTCATGTGTGTATTCAAAAACTAATGAATTTGGTTGCATCATTATTTATTTATATATTGATGATATGCTTATATTTGGGACAAATAAGGAAGTGATAAATGCTACCAACGCCTTTTTGAGTTCTCATTTTGATGTGAAAGATCTTGGTGAGGTTGATGTTATTCTTGGAATCAAAGTGAAATAAATATACTAATGGATTTGTGTTAAATCAATCTCACTATGTTGAGAAAGTCTTAAGAAAGCTTAATCATTTTTTTTTTTTTGGTAAGAAAGATAGCGAGATTTTCAAAGCGACAATGCAAAATTTACAACCTATAGGACGTAGTAACTAGTAAGTCACCTACTATGTAGGATACTCACTAAGTAACTACTCCGGTAAGAGTGCTATTTACAATAAAAACTGATGTATTAATGATTCATAACAAAATTGTAAAATTCTCTATCTTTTCTGCTCCTGTAGTTGCCGGTCTGCATAGTTAGTCTAGTCTTCACATAAAATCTGATATGGCTGAACATAGTAATATTTTCAGTCAAGTGATTGTTGAAATACTCCTCATTCGTGCATCTCTATACACTGTATACTATCTCTGCAAGCGCAGCAGCAAAAACTGATTTCTACAGTTTTGTATGACCACCTTTATCAATCCAGTTAAGAATCCCTCTAATGGTGCAGCTGGTGTTTCTCCATCCTAGCCAGTTTTTGACAAGCTGAAGTAGACTTTTAGACTTCATACATTCAAAGAACAAGTGATCATGAGTCTCATCATTTGTGCTGTACAGATAGCATTTTGAATCCCCCTTAGGAAAGCCATCTTGAGTATTCTATCTTTAGTGAGTAGTTTTTGAAGGGATGCAAGCCATAAAATAAACTGGTGCCTGGGATACGTCATGTGGCTCCATATTAGATTTCTGTGCTTTAACTTTGTGTCTGCTAAAATCAAATGATTGTAGCCAGTAGCTGCAGTGTAGGGTGTTTGGAGCTTTGGGTGCCATCCTGTCTGAGTAACAGGGTTTGTAAATACCCACTTGATTTTGTTGAGTTTGCACCAATACCAGCTGCTATCACACTTTGCCTTGTGAATCCAGAAACTTTCCCCTTTCATATATAGCTCATTCACCCATTTAACCCATAGGGTGTCTTGCTTAGATGAGATAGCCTAGATATGCTTTCCATTGAGTGCAATATTCCATTTTTTACAATCTTTGAAATTAAGTCCCCTATTCTCCTTAGGCTTGCATATCAAATTCCAAGCCACAAGGCTAGGTTTTCTATTATCTTGAGAAGAACCCCATAGGAAATCTCTGCATTTCTTTTCTATTTCCTTGGTTATAGCAGATGGGAGGAGAAAAATGCTTGACCAGTATAAGTGCATTGAGAGCAAGACAGAATTAATCAATTGCATTTTTCCTAAATAGGAGAGGTTCCTAGATGCCCACACATTCAATCTCTTGGTCATTTTGTCAATCAAGCATTGGCCAATCTGATTTGCTCCATTTAATGGGTGATAATGGCACACCCAAATACT